>JAHFZB010001011.1:5000-18253 GCA_036884735.1 Huso huso
ATTTGTCACTTTATGGTACCACTACAGTGACAAAGCAGTTGTACCATTATAGGTACAGCGCAAGGCTCCACATTTCACTATGTTCTTTAAGTACAGGCATTTTAATTGGTAGTAAACACAAAGCATGTTTCAAAAAACAGTCATAGCTGGTAAGTAGTTTAAAAATGAACAAAGTTAAAAATAATGAAATTGGATGCATAAAAGTATATGTAAAATGAATGGCAGCCAATCTTTTTAACACCTCTGCAAAAATCATTCACTCAAGGACCAATAAAACAGGAATTTCACCTTTTATTAATCATGTATGTAAACAATTACAAAATTATTTTTCATTACAATTCATAGTTATAATATGGGGACAAACATTGGAAATTAAAATAAAGAGCACAATTTCTGGGTGTGTAGTCAAACTCAATTGCCTTTAAAAATAGGTTATATAAGCAGCAGCTTTTCTTAACTTACATTTCTTATTGAATGTTAGGTAATACTTTGAGCATTGTAAAGGTACAGAGGATATGTATTACCAATACATATGTGTTAACCAAATTAATTGCTAAGTCCAGTTGCTGGACAGAGCATAGTAGTCACAGTTGAAAACAAAAAGGAACCTTAATATTCTACAAAAAACAATGATCTAGGTCTGTTGTAGAAGCCGTAGCATTAAACATTTGAGAACCCATAAATGAACCCATTATGTAAAAAGCAGTAATAAGCAACAACCTATTTAAAACCAGAATACATTTCACCATAATATAATTTAAAGCCACATATACATATTAAAAACAACTCCAGTTCATAAGAAATTAATGCAATCCAAGTATTATGTTCTGACGACGTAGTTCAGAGGGAGTATTTACAAAGCTTCTAGTGTGCTTTACTATAGGCTACAATTTTTAGTAATGAGTGACAGTGAATTAAATTGAAATTCATATATTAGTGTCTCTTAAGAATGCATGCTAAAATTGCCTTGCAATGAAATGATTATGCTGATTGCTAATTTGTGCAGCATCTTGTTGCTACACAAAGATTATCATCAACTGAATACATGTCAAGTGCCTGAAAATCTATTTCATCTCCTGGTTTTACCACAGTCCAGTCATTATCAAATATTACCCGATAAGCATGGTAGTGTTTCTTATAGGCAACTGGTACTAACATTTTCCCACACAAAAGCCACTGAGTATCCATGTTCAATATGTACTTTATTTGAAAAAATAATGGGATTTCTTCTGCATGTAACAATCCAATAAACACATCCCTTGTAGCATATTTAACACAGTTAATATTAGGATCTGTCATATCAAGTTTTGATTTACAGTATTATTGTAACATGTGCTGAGAACGAATTACTTCTGCACCCTCAAAAAAAAGTTAGGTGTCTGAACCAACTGTTCAAGTTCAGGACATTCTGAAATATTGAAACCACTCTGTTGGAGATGATACACAATTAATGAGTCATAGTTCTCTTTGAAAAATGTGAACAGGAAATTTACATCATCAAGAATGTCCTGCTGAACAGACCGTGGAAGAATGTTCTTTTCTCTGCACTTCAGGATAAAGCTACATACATTTTCTCTGAAATTTTCCATCAACTGACCTAAACTCAAAGGATGACTATGAACATCCTCTGCATTAACATGCTCATATTCCTCCTGACTGATGACTTCTTGAACTACATTTTCATGCGTAACTGTTGTACTATGTTTTCGATAAACATGTCGTCTGTAGGATTCATATTTAAAGAAAGTACACCGACAGTTGTTTAGGCCACACATTATAGTAAAATTTGGTTCATGGGCATGGATTAAGCCAACATGTTGTATTAATTTAACCAATGTATAAGTACTAAATGCACATTTTGGGCAATGGTAATGTATTCTAAAAGACATTGTTGGTGAAAATTTAATTAAGGAGGTTAATAATTCGTGCCAGTGTTGTCGGTAGTGGTTTGTCCTGATCTAGTTTCAACTGTAGAACATACCGTTGCAGGAAAGTCATAGTGTTCTTGAGATGTGTGGGTATGATACATCGTACACAAAGTAACTTAAATGTTGAAACAAGTTAGCCCTGCAGATCAACCCAATCCATCTTGACTAACACCACTGCATTACTCTTGGAGAATACAGAGCTCCACCCAGTGATTTCTAGCAACTGCATGCTTGGATAAGGAGTAGCTGGCTCATTCTACAAAAAAAAAAAAAAAAAAAACAGGTAAGTCAAACAAATCAGGTGGTAAAGTTTATGTTTCTAACCTTACACTTTAGATGTCTCCTTTTACTAAACTCCAAATACCAGTTGTCCTATAAAATAAACATGGAACCCATTGTATGGTCCTTTTCATATAATGTATTATACTATATTTTGGGAGGGGAAGTGACCTTCAGAATTCTAAATAAAGAAAAAAAATGGGGAAAACAAATTAGTGCAGAATTTGTGTATTTTTAGGGTTTTAAAATGTGCAGAGATTGGAAATCATAAGAATTACAAGACAAATGTAATTCTTACATATACTTGAATTAATATGGATTGATTGTTTTGTATCATGACATTACCCATTGCTATGGATGGCAGAAAGACTCATGTTGCAGAGCACTTGGATCCATTCCTGGTTTTACTGGGAGTGTAATAAGACACCTGATCGTGTTACCTGTACACAATGTGGATAATCAAGCAAGTAGTTTTATTTCCATCCCTGAGCTTTGAGGCACATCAAATATATATTCAACTTTTGTTCAGTGTCCAAAGTTTTAGGTTGTGGTTATTTGGCACTATGTGGTGGTTCAAGTACAGCAGATGTTAGTGCATGGTGAGCTTTTTCCCCTGCTCTCAGGCGGTGTAATCCCACCAGACCAAGGTGGGTATGGAGGCTGTCACACTTCCTTTCTAATGAAACTGAAGGCAAAAGTTGGTCCTAGATTTGTGGTTTCCTCAGCACATACCAGCATTCAATCAGTTTATAGTCATTTAGCAGACACTTCTCCAAAGAGACTTGGAGATGAACTACATAATAGCAGAGTCACTTACAACAGGAGCTCTGTTTCAAGTCTCATCCTTAAACCAAACAAAAGCCACCATTCTAAAAAGATAGAGGGGAGGCCATTCAGCCCATCTAAAATCGGAGGTGGTTCAGAGGAGCCAACTGATCTCAACTTATTTAATCCAGCCCATTTGTTTACTGGGTACATTTAAAACCAATTCAGATGAGGGACAAAATAACTGAAAGTACAAAAAAAGGTATAAAAAAATGTCAACACCTTTATTTAGCAGTCATGATAATCCAATAACTAGACAGAACTGCATCTTCAGTTACCACCTGGAGAAAGAAACACGGATGATCAGTATTAGAATTGCATGCAGAACAAGGGCAATGTGGATTTTAAAAGTTCCACAATAAAAAGAAATAAACACACACCACAACTACAGAGTGCTTAATCTCCAAAAACGTGCCATATCCTCAATAAGACAATTGAAATATTACTTTGCTTCTTCCCATACTCCTCATGGTAGACACTCCGTCACGCCAGTTAAAAGCCACATAATGTGCAATAATTAAAAAAAGCATACCGGCTTCCTCTGCAGACAGAGCCCTCCACTCATCCGCCTCTTCAAGTGACCAGGCTCCCCAGCCCCTCATAGTTCTCAGTGTCACTGTGCTCTGGCACCTTGGAGGCATCATAGGTACCTTCAAATGCTGGTTAGGATCATCAGAATTGTCATTGCCTTCTGCCTCAACATCAAAAAGCCTGTTATAGTCATTCTCGTCAAAGGCATCGTCCTCTGGAGACAGTGCCTCCCGATCCTCTTTGGACACGCCTTCGTAAGACAGCAAGTCCTCCTCCAGTTCAAGAATGGGCGCCAGTCTTCCTCTCCCGTCGTCACCTCCCTGCTTTTCAAGGACCAGCAGGGCATCGCTGCTTATGGTGCTTTTAGTAACTGAGGGGATACATTTAAAAATAAATACATTTTAGCGTACAAGCCAAGGTCTTACCACTGCTACAAGAGTCACTCAAGCAGAAGTTACTGGATCTGCAATTTTACACCCTTCCCCTTGCTTTCTGGGGTCGTATACATACCGATGGGCAAAGTCACATCTTCATTTATGCACACAGAGTCACAGCAGGAACAGACACTGTGGTTACCTTCAAGTTCCACCCACCTGAACAGAGACATTAGTAGTTATTCACATGGAACTGCCTCAAGTTACATGCTCCTAGAAAGAGCATGGTGCCTCATTGGAATGCCACCCTCCCAGAACTATGGAAACCAAATCTTTAGTTCTAGAAAATTAACACATCATTAATTGTTGCCTTCATCTTGCACTACCCAAGACATGCAATGGAGCCATACCTTTAACCCTTAAATGTAACCTACCTGTTCACGTTCTTATCATAGTGGCAAGATTTGGTACTCTGCGTTACCATGCTGTTGCTCGTTACCACCATTGTGCAGTGCATGTAGTACTTGTTTACCTTGGGAATAGAATGGAGAATTATTTCCTTAGCAATATTAGACAGACTATACACCAGATTACTGGAGAGCAACTTGGTCAACTTCTGCAGCTAACCATTTGTGTTCATGCATGCAAGAAAAGCGCGTCAGACATCTTAACTACATTGAATGAGCGTCAGGCCACACCACCTAAACACGGCACGATCATAGCCATTAACTTTGGGCTGCCATTCACTTCATGCAAAAGTCACACTTCCAACACATGCTGGCAATATCGTTTTACGAAGAGTGAACACGGCATTGGTGTCAGAGTAGCAGAAGAAACTCCAATTGCATTGGAAGAGATCTGGGTGCCAAAGCCCAGTATAGGGATGAGCAGGTACAAAGGGAAACCTACCAGAGGGGACAGCGTGTTGAACTGGAAAGCATCAACAATTAAATGGATTGTATTGTTGGTTCTGGGAGGCACAAAATGGGAGCTACAGGTTTCATACTTGCTGTCCACCATGCACCTGGAAAGGGAGGAAGTGCAATGAAAAGAGCATGTGGGTTTCAAGCACAGAACAGGATTGCAAAAAGTAATTTGTAAGCCCTGGCATATTTAAGATGCGATGTCATTGCTGTGGTGTGTTGAGGTAATGCAACTCCAGTGTCAATAAAGTCACTCCCAAGTCATTACCTTGCAACATGCGACACCAAAGCCATATACTACAACTTCCATAAAGTTGAACATTTGCCTCCATCTAAAATTGTAGTTCATGCAAAGTGAACTGTGAGCACAGGGTTGGAGCATCCCTGTGAAGCATTATCAGTCATGCAGTGGTTTTAGAACAGCTGACCTCCACAGAAAGCCAGGAGAGCAGCATCCAGGTTTTCATATAATAACCAATAGTCTTACCCATAATTCTCAATCACTGTGTATCTGGGCGTTGAATTTGAAGCTGGAGATGCTGTTGCATAACAGCTGTGGATGAAAAGCTTTGTCCCAGGAATAGTAAGATTTGTAGTAGCTTGAAAGTGTATGGGTTGTCCAAGGTAGAATGTATTCATCATGCGCTCAGGAACCCAGTCACCTAAGGAGTAAAAAAAAAAAAAAAAAAAAGTGGGGGGGGATGGACAGTTGAAGCATGCAGTGGGGGGGGATTAGCATTAAAACAGGACACTATTTTGACATGTGGACTCCCAGGAGAACCACAGTACAGTGTAGCACCCCCGCTTCAACAGTACTTGTCCTCATCTGTATACACCCTATTTAAAATCATAGATAATAGGGAACCCTTAATGATATACAGATCACAAGACATGCTGTAGGTACTACACTACGCTTTATATAGTTATATAACCGTTGAAGAGTTCTGCTTACCATTAATTATTTTTAGGGCAAAGCCGTATGGGGTCTTGAGACTCTTGAACCGAGTTGGATTCCTCCAAAGCGGACGAATACCGTGCCTGTAGACATGGTGATACCTACAAACAGGAAGAATCAAGCGGACGAGTTTTTCAATGCAATATGACTCTTGGACATTAGCTTTGTTAAACCGCTTTTAAAACCGGGGTGATTTAAAAGAATAAACAAGTCCGCTTTTGCCATGCCGTATAATTAGAAAGAGCTTCCTTACCTATAGTAACGACACTGAAGGGGTACAGTGAATGGCATAGATCTCCGAATTGTACTGTTTTGCACAGATGGAACATATTTAAGGACGTTCTTGTACACCAACTGTCCAGCTTCCACCTTGAAGGAGGTGTAGAAAGAGAATATGAAGTTAAATTGGAGTTAGAACATCGGAAAGCAGGTTTAAAATTACACACAAATAAAAGCACACACTACATACATAGGAATCGTAACGTTACACATTGTGCCTGAAACTATATTGACGTATATTAAAAAAAAGCCCACCCCACACACCCTGATGCATCATCCATTGCTTGTAACAGTCAAGTGAAGCTAGAAATATGTAAAGTCAGAACTCTCTACAGCATGGGATACTCACAGACGCCTGGCTTCCACATTCTTTGAGGCCGTATGTAAAGAGAAGATACCCACCAGAGACTCCATTGCTTCTGCAGCTGGTCCCCAGAGTCAACTGGCCTGCTTTACACTTGAATCCGTACAGGTCAGTCCTTACCCTCACGTACATTTTGTTTTCGCTGCACAACACGCGGACCGCTGCAGCAAGACTAATGGGTAGCGGCCGGGGCATAGGAACAGGCTTGGGATTCATGACCTTTTGGAGCTCAGGCGCACGGGCGGCGCGTTGACAGGGATCACCCGAGGGCTAAGCAGCTTGAAAGGAAAGGGAGTGACAGGCACTGGGATGCCGTAAGGCGGAATAAACTTTACAGGGTAAGGCCTTGGTTGTATTGGAGGTTGAACCGGAACATTTTCCTCACTGTGTATCTCCTTCTCAACCTGCTGAATGGTATCGTGCTCCTCGCCCTGCACCTGCTCAATGGGGTCGTGCTCCTCGCCCTGCACCTGCTCAATGGGGTCGTGCTCCTCGCCCTGCACAATGGGGTCGTGGGCCCCTGCACAATGGGGTCGTGCTCCTCGCCCTGCACAATGGGGTCGTGCTCCTCGCCCTGCACAATGGGGTCGTGCTCCTCGCCCTGCACAATGGGGTCGTGCTCCTCGCCCTGCACAATGGGGTCGTGCTCCTCGCCCTGCACAATGGGGTCTGCTCCCCTCGCCCTGCACAATGGGGGGGCTCCTCGCCCCCTGCACAATGGGGTCGTGCTCCTCGCCCCTGCACAATGGGGGGTCGTGCTCCTCGCCCTGCACAATGGGGTCGTGCTCCTCGCCCTGCACAATGGGGGTCGTGCTGGGGCCGCCCCTGCACAATGGGGTGGTGCTCCTCGCCCTGCACGCCCTGTCGCCCTGCTCAATGGGATCGTGCTCCTCGCCCTGTACCTGCTCAATGGGATCTTGCTCCTCGCCCCTGCACCTGTACCGTGCTCCTTCAATGGGATCGTGCTCCCTCGCCCTGTACCTGCTCAATGGGGTCGTGCTCCTCGCCCTGCACCTGCTCAATGGGATCGTGCTCCTCGCCCTGTACCTGCTCAATGGGATCGTGCTCCTCGCCCTGTACCTGCTCAATGGGATCGTGCTCCTCGCCCTGTACCTGCTCAATGGGATCGTGCTCCTCGCCCTGTACCTGCTCAATGGGGTCGTGCTCCTCGCCCTGTACCTGCTCAATGGGGTCGTGCTCCTCGCCCTGTACCTGCTCAATAGGCACCTGCTCAATAGCACCTGCTCAATAGGGTCGTGCTCCTCGCCCTGCACCTGCTCAATAGGGTCGTTTTCCTCGCCCTTTACTTGCTCAATAGGATCGTTTTCCTCGCCCTGTACTTGCTCAGTAGGATCCTTTCCCTTGCTGCGTAGCTCGCTATACGTCTCTGTTTCGACGTGCTCCGCAGAGATCTGCGAAGCAAAAATACCTGCAACTAAAAAGCAAGAAAAAGGAGAGAAAAACTGCATCGCCGATGGAACGAACGGCGCAATGATGACGGGACGCCCACGGCACCCAGCAAACAACTCCATTATACCCATAGCAAGAGCCGAAGAGATACCTTAGTTCTTCCAGACCACACTTTTATAGCGCTGCCCATTAACAATAATCACCTGTGACCAATGCCAGCTAATTACCCCTGTAGTCAAATGTGACGATCACCTCTAACACCTTCAATGGACTCCCGTTAAATGACAGTTAAACCAGATGATTCTTCTTTATAACCTCCCATTCAATCGACTGATTCTAGTCAGATCGGGTGTCAAATGTCAGTCTGTCTCTCGTGTGCTGGCAGTTGCTTTTGTTTTTTCTTTATTTTGATTTGCAAATCTAACCCGTAATCTTTGCAGAAACGCATTTATTTGAGTCGTATTGCGTTGCTAGAACTACAGGACATAGTAGTAATGCTTGGGATACCACTGCACCTGTATGATTCAAACCACGAGCCAATTTTCTAGCCGCTTTGGTGGTAATCCTACACTATATGTTTATAACATGTAGTTCAAAAATAATAATTAAACGGGAGAGCTATTTCTTATTTAATGTGACGTCACTTCCATATGTTATATAATAAATATTCTATATGCTATAGAACCAATGTTACCCTCCCTCCCATTCAATCACTTCCAATTATTGGTCCCGACGTTTTTCTCCAAAATTTAAAAAATGTCCCGATTTCCAAGGGCGCCAGATTAGCACTCGTTACTTTAATTACAGAAACACTCGGCAATCATATTCAAAAATATGGTTCCAGAATAATATTTTGAATCTAGGTTCCTGTAGCCCTACTAAATAAAAAATATGCAAAACGATCTAAATTAAGGGTAAAAAAGCAATACATCTGGCTATAACATCTAGTTGAACCTGGGCACGAACTGGAAATTGAAGGCGGCGTGCTTGTGCCGCAGTCAGAGGTTGTTTTTCTTAGTTTAATGCTAAAGCACTATATTCAAATAAGCAGCATGCTAAAAAAAAAAATAGGTCAGAATCAAAAAAAATAAATAAATAAAGTTATGAGCACTTCTACCTAGAACAGCCAAAAGTAGTCATTTTGACGGCTTGCTACAACACATGCTTTTATTGTTAGTATAACCTACAATACGCTATGTTTTTTTTTAAATGTATACAAGCCATTTTGTTATCTGTACCTCCGAGTTTACAGCAGTATGTATTTGAATAGAATAGAATATTGCTCTTGACTTCTAGATATGTGTTATCCAAATATCTAGTGTAATCCTATCAATTCCTTGGAGAACTGCCGTCTGGCTGTCTAAGTGGCATATATTGTCTGCTGTATTATAATATTACTGTTACAAGAATTGTTTGATAAATCCTTGATATTTTTGCGTTTTGATTTGAGAGCAACTACAAATATATTTGCCTTGGCATCAGAAATTTGGAACGACTTCATTGAAAACAAAAATGCCTGTTTCAAGCTAAACATAAAACATTACATGGACAAGCAGCTGTTTCCGACAAAAGCACGGTGTCGCTGGACAAACAAACCTGTCAAATATGGGATCAGGTTTTGGCTGGCAGCGGACCTGCCCCTACCTGTGCAAAGATAAAACTCGCCCCCCGCTGGTCAGAGACTGGGTGACAGTGTGTTAGGCTGATGTAACCGTGCTTAGGAAAAGAGATGAATGTTACCAATATACATATCTATTATTTCACTGTAATTAGCGAAACAGTTGAAGAAAAAAATACAGCCTGGTTGCAACAGTAAACAAAGAAGAAGAGCGTTTCCACCTTCTGCGCAAAACTAGTACTCACTGAAAGCAATCACCAGTGTCCAGGTGCTGTATTTTACAATGTGCTGGACGTGGCAGCCATCAATTCCTTCGTTTTGTACAATGAATGCACCGGGGGAAATATCAGCAGGATAGATCTCTTATGATGCTAGCCACGGAGCTTTGGCAGAAACATTTGCCAGGTAACTAAATGCAATACAAATAAAACTTCTGATAGCTGTGCCCAGTGTGAAAGAGCAGTATGTGGTAAATGCACACAAGTTGATAAGCGTTACATCTGTGTGGATT
Organism: Huso huso; assembly: GCA_036884735.1. Classification (NCBI taxonomy): domain Eukaryota; kingdom Metazoa; phylum Chordata; class Actinopteri; order Acipenseriformes; family Acipenseridae; genus Huso; species Huso huso. The sequence continues at coordinate 14,998 of JAHFZB010001011.1, forward strand.
GTGCTAATATGGGGGCTACTTTGAAGTATGTTTCCCTGAATGCGCATTCCCGTTACACTGTGGGAACGGAGTTATTTTCTTTTTTATGTTATTTTTTATAAATAATTATTTCGATTTTACAATTGTGTATGTAGGCCTACATATAACCAGTTCGCAGCTGGTTACACAATATTTTCTTTTGAAATGTTTATTTTATTATAGTTTTTCATTTTTTTGGAAGTCGTGCTATGCAGTAGGGCAATGGTCGGCAACTGTAAAATGCAGCTGTATTTCATTTTTCAAATACATATTTTTCTTTTATCACTTACAATTCATATATATATATATATATATATATATATATATATATATATATATATATATATATATATATATAATGTTATAATCTGTATATTTAATCTGTATATTTAGTTATCCAGACCACATAATGTACCGTACTGTGCTAAGTACTTTGTGCTGTAAGTACAGATTTCTAAGGGATGACAGCCAAACTGGATATGTGAGTGTAAATTTGGTAGTTATATTCATATAAGAATTAGCCAAATAAACATTAATTTGTCAAAATTATGCAGCGTTAAATATATTTTTACTAGTTGATATGTATTTTTTATAGCCATATAATGGACATAGGTTTAACTTTCTATCATTGTTTCAGGCTACTCTACTTGAAATACTGAGAAATAAATTCAAAAAAGAGAGAAAGTCACTTAGTTCAGTGGAGACTTTAGAAGACAAAAAAAAAAAGTTTGGTGCTGTGGGTCGAGGAAGGAAGCGTGCTTTAATTGCACCAGAGCAACAGCAACCGCTCATGAAAAAGAGAAGAGAATCTGTAAGCCTAACTCTTGGATCTGCATTGACAGAAATAGATTGAAACAGTACATTTCAAATTATTTATTTTTAATTTACATATAATTATACTTTATATATGTGCATACATGTGATTGTGTAGTTTATTAGCTAATTGGCTTTCATGGACAGTACTTGATCTTTAGCATTTTCTCAGAGTAAAGAAAAGCACAGAGAATACATGCAGTAAATGTCTGATCAGAAGTATTGAATTACTCAACGTTATGGTAAATATTGCAGATGCAAAGTGAGGAGTTCCCAGGAGAAGACGAGCATAGTATTGCAAAACACTTGGACTCCATAAGAAAAGAAATAACGAAATTGAGGCCGAACATTGAAGCCATATGTGACAGCATGAATAGAATTGTACACACTCGGGAAAGAATGATGGAGAAGAAGTCAACTGAAGAAGTCCTTGGTCTGTTTCCATTCCTAAAGCATCCTAAACTGGTAGGTACTAGTTTTTATTCTACTATGGTGATTGATCAGAAATTAATATTTTTAGTTATAAGCATGTATAATCACTTTAATTAGTCCTCCTAGGTGACCTTTCTGCATCAGCAATCCACCTGCTCCAGCTTTGACAAAACTCCAGTGCTCCTGGTTTTTCCCATGCAACTTCTTTCTGCTCGCATTCAATTTAGTTTGATTTTGTTTTATTTATTGATTTTTTTTTAACTACTACATTATTTGTAATTATTCAACTCAATTATTCAACTTTTTTACAGCTCTGTAGGGTCGCCTTGGATAAAGGCATCTGATAAATAAATAAATAAATAAATATAATAATAACTTTACCATCTGTATTTTAGCTGTTGCACGAAGTAGAACTACGTTTTGGAGTAAACTTGGAACGGAACCTAATGAGTGGCCTATCCAGAATGGTAGATCCTATTTTCAGACTCTCTAGTGGGCCTCTTCTAACTAATGTGATGTCCTACATTGAAGATGCTTCAGATAAGACACAGGAAAATGGTAATGTATAAGAAATATTTATTGTACATCAAATTGTTTTGACCTATCTCAGAATAGGATCTATAAATAACTATTAAACAGAACATGATGCAACTTCATTTCGTACACTTAGAGCATAATATTTCATGGGGAAGATAGCTGGTATTTAACTCTCACGGGCATAAAACCAATGCGAAAAACCTGCATAAACAGGTTTTTAGAAACTTTGTTGATACTGTTCTTAACATTTTTTGCTCCAATCCATAATAACATTTGTATCAGTGGTGGTCAGTCCTGGTCCTGGAGAGCTACAGTCTTGTGTGTTTTTTAGGTACCTTTAAATCATTTAAACTATTCTTTATCTGTGCAGTTTAGCAAATAATGAATTCATGAATGTAACTGAGAGCACTGGTGGAATTAATTATTATTATTATTATTATTATTATTTCTTAGGAGACGCCCTTATCCAGGGCGACTTACAATTGTTACAAGATATCACATTATTTTTACATACAATTACCCATTTATACAGTTGGGTTTTACTGGAGCAATCAAGGTAAAGTACTTTGCTCAAGGGTACAGCAGCAGTGTCCTCCACCTGGGATTGAACCCACCACCCTCCGGTCAAGAGTCCAAAGCCCTAACCACTACTCCACACTGCTGCTTAAGTTAATATTAGATTCTGGGGAAACATGGATGTGTCTACATCCATGTTTGTCATGTCACTTACATTTTTGCATATATCTGGAGAACTGCTTATTAAACTGTTATTAAACTTTTCACTGCTAATTCTACTCTATTTAGCACATACTGGTAATACACTGGTAATGCAAAGCCACAGATCCTGTACCTCTCAGACCAGAGTTGCTCAACACTCTTCCGTGTGGTTTGTACTTTGTGTATGATTTGATACCCTATTTGTTTTTTTAGGACTGAGAATGAATGCTGCATTGTTGCTGTTGCCAGCTTTGTTTTGAGAGAGGGAAAATCTGTTGTTTGTTGTTGACCAAGTAAGTTAATTGAGCTCTACTTTTTAAATGTAGCTTAACTGAATTGATGTATTTAATGTTAAGTACAAAGCCAAATTATCATTTAGAGATATCTCAAAATGAGTTTGAGATATCTCAAAATTAATTCCAGATATCTGTAAACCATTTTGAGATATCTTAAAATATGTTACGATATCTCGAATTATTTCAAAATATCTTAAAATATTTTAAGATATCTTCAACTGATTTAAGGATATTTTGAAATATTTAAAGATATCTGTTAAATATTTAAAGGTATCTCTTAATTTGGCTTGCCATAAATTTGTACTTAATGAATTATGAGGGAGACTTGTAGGCAATTAACAATCCCTTTAAAGTAGCCGCAGCCCCACCACATGAGCCGCCACTGCTTGTAGGTATGGTGAGATGCTGCTGAAGTACAATTACACATAATTTTAAACAAATAT
>JAHFZB010001012.1:0-18247 GCA_036884735.1 Huso huso
CACAGCGCATTCCATGGTTCCATAGTACTGCAAATAAAATCACTATGAAACCTTGGTACTACCTCTGTGGTATGATTCCATCAACAGCAGATTCCATTACCCCCTAGAGCGGAACCACTGCAAAGCTAATGCAGCACATTTCAGAGAGCAGAGAGCCACTAGCCAGGCCCTTTTTAGAAACCTGGGGTTAAGGCTTTGGTACAGCTTGGGTAATGGCGTTGAATAAACCCTCTATAACCCTTTCATAGAAGGCAGTAAATCAGCAGCTTCTGAGAACTGCCTGTGCTGTGCAAATGAAATGTCTTCATGACAAGCTCTGTGATGAAATGGGGGCATTTTCACTTCCTATGTAATGCTGTATAATCTGAAATCAATTGCAGATGAATCAAAGTTACTCTACTGTGCGTCTCTGCTGGTGGCACATTAGTGTGTTTATAATGCAATGGACCATGTGGCAATGAGGAGAAGCTTATAGGAGACACCCCCGTGCTTCCACTGACCCAGTGCATTCACATGACAATAACATACATTCATTCCACACTTCTTAATCATTAACACAACAGTAATATTTCATAACAGGAAGTTATTTTGAAGTGTGGCCAAAAATGGCAACAATTATTAAAAACAGAATGGTGCCTGAACTGCGGTTGTTTTTGTTTTCTTTCACAGTTTGAGTCCGCTGTAAGCGCCAGCAATCTTAAGCACTGTCTGGTGTAAAGAGTAATCAAGCCCATATTGAAATGCAATGCCAATCCACACAGCCACACTAAGGCGCTGTGTTGGTGGTCTGTCTGGTTTTTATCCGTCGTCTCTCTCAATGTCTGCCCCTGATCCCACATAAAGTAACTGGCACATGACAAATATGCACAGGGAACGAAGCAGCTAAAGCATCAGTACAAGGGCTAACAGCAGACAACCCAATGAGCTTCCTTCATTTATTTGAGATCAATGAGCTTATTTAGTCAATGGTACATTTCCATTTACAAGTGGGGCGTCTCTTCTTCTTTGGAGATAGGACATGACTCTGAAGATGATTAGATGCGGATTTGTACTGTAAGTTTTATATTGTGTAAAACACATACTGTAGCTCTGAGAAACGTAGCACCATTATTACTCTCCAGACCATATAATCATCCTGTGCTGACCCAGACCCTTTTTCCATGATGTTCAGTATCTAAGGTCTGCTTGAGTCTCTAAGGAATAAAATAAATGAATAATCCTTTACTGGGAACAGCTCAGAGCGTTTCCAACCTAGAGGTATTCATCTGCATAATCATGTCAATGGGGACAAATCCTAGAAATCCAGTTTTTACTTGGACAGGATAACTCACTGGTAACACTTAAAAATAATGGCTGCACATTCATAATGAATTCAAGCTGAAAACCACAGGAATAACACCTGAATACCTTATGCACTTTCTCTGAATTCAAAATGAATGACTTCAGAACTCAGTGGAATTGCAGAAGATACGCAGGTGTTATTCCTGTGGTATTGAGCTGGAATTAATGATAAATTCGCACCCTTATTTTAGGGTTACCACCTCACTACAGAACGAAGGGATCTGACGGGGGCTGTCTGCCAGATAAAGGCTGCTGTAGCCCCAACACCAGACTGGGATTCAGGGAACCAGCCCAGCTACTGGCCCTTTCCAGTTAGGGTCTTTGGGGTGAGCGAGGATCCTGTGCAAAAGAAAGCAAAAAAAAACCAAAAAGCATTGCACACAAAACCGGTCCCCAGCGATTCTAATTATTTCCACAGTACTCAAAATATATTCCATAGATTTTATAGCAATGTTTTAATTTACTGCTGCAGTGATGCCTTTCTGATTCCCTGGAACAATACCAATCCTAATCTTTCTTTTACTAAAGTTTGCCACAAGTTTAGTATTCGTTGTCTAACAGTGACAAAAAATGGTACTTCCCTTGTTTCTCAATTCTTTCAAAACAAATTATATAAACTCACGTTTTATTTTTACATTGAACTTGAGGTAACATTTAATAGGTAATGCATGCATCTCGCATGCGACTTTTATAGGCTACCCCCTCAGTGCTGCCAGACTGGCATTTTTCCATCCAAATTTGACTTATTTTGAAAGCATCTATCGGTTTGGCTATTTTTTGGCTATTTCAATCACCACGAGCCCTGTAGTATGAAAGCATTGTCTTCAATGTTGTCTGATGCAATGTTTGGTATATCACATCTATTTTTGTCATTCAATTTTTTCCGATGCCCTGTATAGTATATCACATCCTCCTGTCTTCAATCACCACGATGCCCTGTATAGTATATCACATCCTCCCTGTCTTCAATCACAGTGATGCCCTGTATAGTATATCACATCCTCCCTGTCTTCAATCACAGTGATACCCTGTAGTATATCACATCCTCCTGTCTTCAATCACAGTGATGCCCTGTATAGTATATCACATCCTCCCTGTCTTCAATCACAGTGATGCCCTGTATAGTATATCACATCCTCCCTGTCTTCAATCACAGTGATACCCTGTATAGTATATCACATCCTCCCTGTCTTCAATCACAGTGATGCCCTGTATAGTATATCACATCCTCCTGTCTTCAATCACACGATGCCCTGTATAGTATATCACATCCTCCCTGTCTTCAATCACAGCGATGCCCTGTATAGTATATCACATCCTCCCTGTCTTCAATCACAGTGATGCCCTGTATAGTATATCACATCCTCCTGTCTTCAATCACCAGTGATGCCCTGTATAGTATATCACATCCTCCCTGTCTTCAATCACAGTGATGCCCTGTATAGTATATCACATCCTCCTGTGATGCCCTGTATAGTATATCACATCCTCCTGTCTTCAATCACTGATGCCCTATAGTAATCACATCCTCCTGTCTTCAATGCCAGTGATGCCCTGTATAGTATATCACATCCTCCCTGTCTTCAATCACAGTGATGCCCTGTATAGTATATCACATCCTCCCTGTCTTCAATCACAGTGATGCCCTGTATAGTATATCACATCCTCCCTGTCTTCAATCACAGTGATGCCCTGTATAGTATATCACATCCTCCCTGTCTTCAATCACACGATGCCCTGTATAGTATATCACATCCTCCCTGTCTTCAATCACAGTGATGCCCTGTATAGTATATCACATCCTCCTGTCTTCCCCTGTCTTCAATCACAGTGATGCCCTGTATAGTATATCACATCCTCCCTGTCTTCAATCACAGTGATGCCCTGTATGTATATCACATCCTCCTGTCTTTCAATCACAGTGATGTCTTCAATCCAGTGATGCCCTGTATAGTATCACATCCTCCCTGTCTTCAATCACAGCAATGCCTGTATATCACATCCTCCCTGTCTTCAATCACAGTGATGCCCTGTATAGTATATCACATCCTCCCTGTCTTCAATCACCCGATGCCCTGTATAGTATATCACATCCTGCCCTGTCCTGTTCAATCACAGTGATGCCCTGTATAGTATATCACATCCTCCCTGTCTTCAATCACAGTGATGCCCTGTATAGTATATCACATCCTCCCTGTCTTCAATCACCACGATGCCCTGTATAGTATATCACATCCTCCTGTCTTCAATCACAGTGATGCCCTGTATAGTATATCACATCCTCCTGTCTTCAATCACAGTGATGCCCTGTATAGTATATCACATCCTCCCTGTCTTCAATCACAGTGATGCCCTGTATAGTATATCACATCCTCCCTGTCTTCAATCACAGTGATGCCCTGTATAGTATATCACATCCTCCCTGTCTTCAATCACAGTGATGCCCTGTATAGTATATCACATCCTCCCTGTCTTCAATCACAGTGATGCCCTGTATAGTATATCACATCCTCCCTGTCTTCAATCACAGTGACACATCCTCCTGTCTTCAATCACAGTGATGCCCTGTATAGTATATCACATCCTCCCTGTCTTCAATCACAGTGATGCCCTGTATAGTATATCACATCCTCCCTGTCTTCAATCACAGTGATGCCCTGTATAGTATATCACATCCTCCCTGTCTTCAATCACAGCGATGCCCTGTATAGTATATCACATACTCCGTCTTCAATCACAGTGTGTCTTCAATCACAGTGATGCCCTGTATAGTATATCACATCCTCCTGTCTTCAATCACAGTGATGCCCTGTATAGTATATCACATCCTCCCTGTCTTCAATCACAGTGATGCCCTGTATAGTATATCACATCCTCCCTGTCTTCAATCACAGTGATGCCCTGTATAGTATATCACATCCTCCCTGTCTTCAATCACAGTGATGCCCTGTATAGTATATCACATCCTCCCTGTCTTCAATCACAGTGATGCCCTGTATAGTATATCACATCCTCCCTGTCTTCAATCACAGTGATGCCCTGTATAGTATATCACATCCTCCCTGTCTTCAATCACAGTGATGCCCTGTATGTATATCACAGTCTTCAATCACAGTGATGCCCATCCATCCTCCCTGTCTTCAATCACAGTGATGCCCTGTATAGTATATCACATCCTCCCTGTCTTCAATCACAGCGATGCCCTGTATAGTATATCACATCCTCCGTCTTCAATCACAGTGATGCCCTGTATAGTATATCACATCCTCCCTGTCTTCAATCACAGTGATGCCCTGTATAGTATATCACATCCTCCCTGTCTTCAATCACAGTGATGCCCTGTATAGTATATCACATCCTCCCTGTCTTCAATCACAGTGATGCCCTGTATAGTATATCACATCCTCCCTGTCTTCAATCACCACGATGCCCTGTATAGTATATCACATCCTCCCTGTCTTCAATCACAGTGATGCCCTGTATAGTATATCACATCCTCCCTGTCTTCAATCACAGTGATGCCCTGTATAGTATATCACATCCTCCTGTCTTCAATCACAGTGATGCCCTGTATAGTATATCACATCCTCCCTGTCTTCAATCACAGTGATGCCCTGTATAGTATATCACATCCTCCCTGTCTTCAATCACAGTGATGCCCTGTATAGTATATCACATATATGCCCACATCCTCCCTGTCTTCAATCACAGTGATGCCCTGTATAGTATATCACATCCTCCCTGTCTTCAATCACAGTGATGCCCTGTATAGTATATCACATCCTCCCTGTCTTCAATCACAGTGATGCCCTGTATAGTATATCACATCCTCCTGTCTTCAATCACAGTGATGCCCTGTATAGTATATCACATCCTCCCTGTCTTCAATCACAGTGATGCCCTGTATAGATGCCCATCCTATAGTATATCACATCCTCCCTGTCTTCAATCACCAGTGATGCCCTGTATAGTATATCACATCCTCCTCCTGTCTTCAATCACAGTGATGCCCTGTATAGTATATCACATCCTCCCTGTCTTCAATCACCGTGATGCCCTGTATAGTATATCACATCCTCCCTGTCTTCAATCACAGTGATGCCCTGTATAGTATATCACATCCTCCCTGTCTTCAATCACCACGATGCCCTGTATAGTATATCACATCCTCCCTGTATAGTATATCACATCCTCCCTGTCTTCAATCACCATGATGCCCTGTATAGTATATCACATCCTCCCTGTCTTCAATCACAGTGATGCCCTGTATAGTATATCACATCCTCCCTGTCTTCAATCACAGTGATGCCCTGTATAGTATATCACATCCTCCCTGTCTTCAATCACAGTGATGCCCTGTATAGTATATCACATCCTCCCTGTCTTCAATCACAGTGATGCCCTGTATAGTATATCACATCCTCCCTGTCTTTCAATCACAGTGATGCCCTGTATAGTATATCACATCCTCCCCTGTCTTCAATCACAGTGATGCCCTGTATAGTATATCACATCCTCCCTGTCTTCAATCACCCAGTGATGCCCTGTATAGTATATCACATCCTCCTGTCTTCAATCACAGTAGTATATCACATCCTCCCCTCAATATAGTATCACATCCATCCTCCTGTCTTCAATCACAGTGATGCCCTGTATAGTATATCACATCCTCCTGTCTTCAATCACAGTGATGCCCTGTATAGTATATCACATCCTCCCTGTCTTCAATCACAGTGATGCCCTGTATAGTATATCACATCCTCCCTGTCTTCAATCACAGTGATGCCCTGTATAGTATATCACATCCTCCTGTCTTCAATCACAGTGATGCCCTGTATAGTATATCACATCCTCCCCTGTCTTCAATCACAGTGATGCCCTGTATAGTATATCACATCCTCCCTGTCTTCAATCACAGTGATGCCCTGTCTTCACATCCTCCCTGTCTTCAATCACAGTGATGCCCTGTATAGTATATCACATCCTCCCTGTCTTCAATCACAGTGATGCCCTGTATAGTATATCACATCCTCCCTGTCTTCAATCACAGTGATGCCCTGTATAGTATATCACATCCTCCCTGTCTTCAATCACCACGATGCCCTGTATAGTATATCACATCCTCCCTGTCTTCAATCACAGTGATGCCCTGTATAGTATATCACATCCTCCTGTCTTCAATCACAGTGATGCCCTGTATAGTATATCACATCCTCCTTCAATCACAGTGATGCCCAATCATCACATGCCCTGTCTTCAATCACAGTGATGCCCTGTATAGTATATCACATCCTCCCTGTCTTCAATCACCACGATGCCCTGTATAGTATATCACATCCTCCCTGTCTTCAATCACAGTGATGCCCTGTATAGTATATCACATCCTCCTGTCTTCAATCACCACGATGCCCTGTATAGTATATCACATCCTCCCTGTCTTCAATCACAGTGATGCCCTGTATAGTATATCACATCCTCCCTGTCTTCAATCACAGTGATGCCCTGTATAGTATATCACATCCTCCCTGTCTTCAATCACAGTGATGCCCTGTATAGTATATCACATCCTCCCTGTCTTCAATCACAGTGATGCCCTGTATAGTATATCACATCCTCCTTGTCTTCAATCACAGCGATGCCCTGTATAGTATATCACATCCTCCGTCTTCAATCACAGTGATGCCCTGTATAGTATATCACATCCTCCCTGTCTTCAATCACAGTGATGCCCTGTATAGTATATCACATCCTCCTGTCTTCAATCACAGTGATGCCCTGTATAGTATATCACATCCTCCCTGTCTTCAATCACAGTGATGCCCTGTCTTCAATCAGTATATCACATCCTCCCTGTCTTCAATCACAGTGATGCCCTGTATAGTATATCACATCCTCCCTGTCTTCAATCACAGTGATGCCCTGTATAGTATATCACATCCTCCTGTCTTCAATCACAGTGATGCCCTGTATAGTATATCACATCCTCCACAATCCTGCCCTGTCTATCAATCCTCCCTGTCTTCAATGATGCCCTGTATAGTATATCACATCCTCCCTGTCTTCAATCACAGTGATGCCCTGTATAGTATATCACATCCTCCCTGTCTTCAATCACAGTGATGCCCTGTATAGTATATCACATCCTCCTGTCTTCAATCACAGTGATGCCCTGTATAGTATATCACATCCTCCCTGTCTTCAATCACAGTGATGCCCTGTATAGTATATCACATCCTCCCTGTCTTCAATCACAGTGATGCCCTGTATAGTATATCATCCTCCTGTCTTCCCTGTCTTCAATCACAGTCTTCAATGATGCCCTGTATAGTATATCACATCCTCCCTGTCTTCAATCACAGTGATGCCCTGTATAGTATATCACATCCTCCGTCTTCAATCACAGTGATGCCCTGTATAGTATATCACATCCTCCCTGTCTTCAATCACAGTGATGCCCTGTATAGTATATCACATCCTCCCTGTCTTCAATCACAGTGATGCCCTGTATAGTATATCACATCCTCCCTGTCTTCAATCACAGCGATGCCCTGTATAGTATATCACATCCTCCCTGTCTTCAATCACAGTGATGCCCTGTATAGTATATCACATCCTCCCTGTCTTCAATCACAGTGATGCCCTGTATAGTATATCACATCCTCCCTGTCTTCAATCACCACGATGCCCTGTATAGTATATCACATCCTCCCTGTCTTCAATCACAGTGATGCCCTGTATAGTATATCACATCCTCCCTGTCTTCAATCACAGTGATGCCCTGTATAGTATATCACATCCTCCTGTCTTCAATCACAGTGATGCCCTGTATAGTATATCACATCCTCCCTGTCTTCAATCACAGTGATGCCCTGTATAGTATATCACATCCTCCCTGTCTTCAATCACAGTGATGCCCTGTATAGTATATCACATCCTCCCTGTCTTCAATCACAGTGATGCCCTGTATAGTATATCACATCCTCCCTGTCTTCAATCACAGTGATGCCCTGTATAGTATATCACATCCTCCCTGTCTTCAATCACAGTGATGCCCTGTATAGTATATCACATCCTCCCTGTCTTCAATCACAGTGATGCCCTGTATAGTATATCACATCCTCCCTGTCTTCAATCACAGTGATGCCCTGTATAGTATATCACATCCTCCTGTCTTCAATCACAGTGATGCCCTGTATAGTATATCACATCCTCCCTGTCTTCAATCACAGTGATGCCCTGTATAGTATATCACATCCTCCCTGTCTTCAATCACAGTGATGCCCTGTATAGTATATCACATCCTCCCTGTCTTCAATCACCCATGCCCTGTATAGTATATCACATCCTGTCTTCAATCATCACGATGCCCTGTATAGTATATCACATCCTCCCTGTCTTCAATCACAGTGATGCCCTGTATAGTATATCACATCCTCCCTGTCTTCAATCACACAGCGATGCCCTGTATAGTATATCACATCCTCCCTGTCTTCAATCACAGTGATGCCCTGTATAGTATATCACATCCTCCCTGTCTTCAATCACAGTGATGCCCTGTATAGTATATCACATCCTCCCTGTCTTCAATCACAGTGATGCCCTGTATAGTATATCACATCCTCCCTGTCTTCAATCACAGTGATGCCCTGTATAGTATATCACATCCTCCCTGTCTTCAATCACAGTGATGCCCTGTATAGTATATCATCCTCCTGTCTTCAATCACAGTGATGCCCTGTATAGTATATCACATCCTCCTGTCTTCAATCACAGTGATGCCCTGTATAGTATATCACATCCTCCTGTCTTCAATCACAGTGATGCCCTGTATAGTATATCACATCCTCCCTGTCTTCAATCACAGTGATGCCCTGTATAGTATATCACATCCTCCCTGTCTTCAATCACCACGATGCCCTGTATAGTATATCACATCCTCCCACAATCCTCCATCCGATATGTCTTCAATCACGGTGATGCCCTGTATAGTATATCACATCCTCCCTGTCTTCAATCACAGCGATGCCCTGTATAGTATATCACATCCTCCCTGTCTTCAATCACAGTGATGCCCTGTATAGTATATCACATCCTCCCTGTCTTCAATCACAGTGATGCCCTGTATAGTATATCACATCCTCCCTGTCTTCAATCACAGTGATGCCCTGTATAGTATATCACATCCTCCGTCTTCAATCACAGTGATGCCCTGTATAGTATATCACATCCTCCCTGTCTTCAATCACAGTGATGCCCTGTATAGTATATCACATCCTCCCTGTCTTCAATCACAGTGTGTCTTCAATCACAGTGATGCCCTGTATAGTATATCACATCCTCCCTGTCTTCAATCACAGTGATGCCCTGTATAGTATATCACATCCTCCTGTCTTCAATCACAGTGATGCCCTGTATAGTATATCACATCCTCCTGTCTTCAATCACAGTGATGCCCTGTATAGTATATCACATCCTCCCTGTCTTCAATCACAGTGATGCCCTGTATAGTATATCACATCCTCCCTGTCTTCAATCACAGTGATGCCCTGTATAGTATATCACATCCTCCCTGTCTTCAATCACAGTGATATCCCTGTCTTCAATAGTGATATCACATCCTCCATCCTCCTTCAATCACCACGATGCCCTGTATAGTATATCACATCCTCCCTGTCTTCAATCACAGTGATGCCCTGTATAGTATATCACATCCTCCCTGTCTTCAATCACAGTATATGATGTCTTCAATCCTGTATAGTATATCACATCCTCCCTGTCTTCAATCACAGTGATGCCCTGTATAGTATATCACATCCTCCCTGTCTTCAATCACAGTGATGCCCTGTATAGTATATCACATCCTCCCTGTCTTCAATCACAGTGATGCCCTGTATAGTATATCACATCCTCCTGTCTTCAATCACAGTGATGCCCTGTATAGTATATCACATCCTCCCTGTCTTCAATCACAGTGATGCCCTGTATAGTATATCACATCCTCCCTGTCTTCAATCACAGTGATGCCCTGTATAGTATATCACATCCTCCCTGTCTTTCAATCACTGTATAGTGATGCCCTGTATAGTATATCACATCCTCCCTGTCTTCAATCACAGTGATGCCCTGTATAGTATATCACATCCTCCTGTCTTCAATCACAGTGATGCCCTGTATAGTATATCACATCCTCCTGTCTTCAATCACAGTGATGCCCTGTATAGTATATCACATCCTCCCTGTCTTCAATCACAGTGATGCCCTGTATAGTATATCACATCCTCCCTGTCTTCAATCACCACGATGCCCTGTATAGTATATCACATCCTCCCTGTCTTCAATCACAGTGATGCCCTGTATAGTATATCACATCCTCCTGTCTTCAATCACAGTTTCTGTATAGTATAATCCCTGTCTTCAATCACCAGATGCCCTGTATAGTATATCACATACTCCGTCTTCAATCACAGTGATGCCCTGTATAGTATATCACATCCTCCCTGTCTTCAATCACAGTGATGCCCTGTATAGTATATCACATCCTCCCTGTCTTCAATCACAGTGATGCCCTGTATAGTATATCACATCCTCCCTGTCTTCAATCACCACGATGCCCTGTATAGTATATCACATCCTTCCACGGTGATGCCCTTCAATCACAGTGATGCCCTGTATAGTATATCACATCCTCCTGTCTTCAATCACAGTGATGCCCTGTATAGTATATCACATCCTCCCTGTCTTCAATCACCACGATGCCCTGTATAGTATATCACATCCTCCCTGTCTTCAATCACCACGATGCCCTGTATAGTATATCACATCCTCCCTGTCTTCAATCACAGTGATGCCCTGTATAGTATATCACATCCTCCCTGTCTTCAATCACAGTGATGCCCTGTATAGTATATCACATCCTCCCTGTCTTCAATCACAGTGATGCCCTGTATAGTATATCACATCCTCCCTGTCTTCAATCACAGTGATGCCCTGTATAGTATATCACATCCTCCGTCTTCAATCACAGTGATGCCCTGTATAGTATATCACATCCTCCCTGTCTTCAATCACAGTGATGCCCTGTATAGTATATCACATCCTCCCTGTCTTCAATCACAGTGATGCCCTGTATAGTATATCACATCCTCCCTGTCTTCAATCACAGTGATATTTCTGTATATCATATCACATCCTCCCTGTCTTCAATCACAGTGATGCCCTGTATAGTATATCACACATCTTCAATCACCTGTCTATCACATCACAGTGATGCCCTGTATAGTATATCACATCCTCCTGTCTTCAATCACAGTGATGCCCTGTATAGTATATCACATCCTCCTGTCTTCAATCACAGTGATGCCCTGTATAGTATATCACATCCTCCCTGTCTTCAATCACAGTGATGCCCTGTATAGTATATCACATCCTCCCTGTCTTCAATCACAGTGATGCCCTGTATAGTATATCACATCCTCCCTGTCTTCAATCCTCCCTGTCTTTAGTATATCACATCCTCCTGTCTTCAATCACGATGCCCTGTATAGTATATCACATCCTCCCTGTCTTCAATCACAGTGATGCCCTGTATAGTATATCACATCCTCCTGTCTTCAATCACAGTGATGCCCTGTATAGTATATCACATCCTCCCTGTCTTCAATCACAGCGATGCCCTGTATAGTATATCACATACTCCTGTCTTCAATCACAGTGATGCCCTGTATAGTATATCACATCCTCCCTGTCTTCAATCACAGTGATGCCCTGTATAGTATATCACATCCTCCCTGTCTTCAATCACAGTGATGCCCCTGTATAGTATATCACATCCTCCCTGTCTTCAATCACAGTGATGCCCTGTATAGTATATCACATCCTCCCTGTCTTCAATCACCACGATGCCCTGTATAGTATATCACATCCTCCCTGTCTTCAATCACAGTGATGCCCTGTATAGTATATCACATCCTCCCTGTCTTCAATCACAGTGATGCCCTGTATAGTATATCACATCCTCCTGTCTTCAATCACAGTGATGCCCTGTATAGTATATCACATCCTCCCTGTCTTCAATCACCACGATGCCCTGTATAGTATATCACATCCTCCCTGTCTTCAATCACAGTGATGCCCTGTATAGTATATCACATCCTCCCTGTCTTCAATCACAGTGATGCCCTGTATAGTATATCACATCCTCCCTGTCTTCAATCACAGTGATGCCCTGTATAGTATATCACATCCTCCCTGTCTTCAATCACAGTGATGCCCTGTATAGTATATCACATCCTCCCTGTATAGTATATCACATCCTCCCTGTCTTCAATCACCATGATGCCCTGTATAGTATATCACATCCTCCCTGTCTTCAATCACAGTGATGCCCTGTATAGTATATCACATCCTCCCTGTCTTCAATCACAGTGATGCCCTGTATAGTATATCACATCCTCCCTGTCTTCAATCACAGCGATGCCCTGTATAGTATATCACATCCTCCGTCTTCAATCACAGTGATGCCCTGTATAGTATATCACATCCTCCCTGTCTTCAATCACAGTGATGCCCTGTATAGTATATCACATCCTCCCTGTCTTCAATCACAGTGATGCCCTGTATAGTATATCACATCCTCCCTGTCTTCAATCACAGTGATGCCCTGTATAGTATATCACATCCTCCCTGTCTTCAATCACAGTGATGCCCTGTATAGTATATCACATCCTCCCTGTCTTCAATCACAGTGATGCCCTGTATAGTATATCACATCCTCCCTGTCTTCAATCACAGTGATGCCCTGTATAGTATATCACATCCTCCCTGTCTTCAATCACAGTGATGCCCTGTATAGTATATCACATCCTCCCTGTCTTCAATCACATCCTCCTGTGATGCCCTGTATAGTATATCACATCCTCCTGTCTTCAATCACAGTGATGCCCTGTATAGTATATCACATCCTCCCTGTCTTCAATCACAGTGATGCCCTGTATAGTATATCACATCCTCCTGTCTTCAATCACAGTGATGCCCTGTATAGTATATCACATCCTCCCTGTCTTCAATCACAGTGATGCCCTGTATAGTATATCACATCCTCCCTGTCTTCAATCACAGCGATGCCCTGTATAGTATATCACATCCTCCCTGTCTTCATCCTGATGCCCCTGTCTTCAATCACACAGTGATGCCCTGTATAGTATATCACATCCTCCCTGTCTTCAATCACAGTGATGCCCTGTATAGTATATCACATCCTCCCTGTCTTCAATCACAGTGATGCCCTGTATAGTATATCACATCCTCCTGTCTTCAATCACAGTGATGCCCTGTATAGTATATCACATCCTCCCTGTCTTCAATCACAGTGATGCCCTGTATAGTATATCACATCCTCCCTGTCTTCAATCACAGTGATGCCCTGTATAGTATATCACATCCTCCTGTCTTCAATCACAGTGATGCCCTGTATAGTATATCACATCCTCCCTGTCTTCAATCACCACGATGCCCTGTATAGTATATCACATCCTCCCTGTCTTGAATCACAGTCTTCAATCACAGTGATGCCCTGTATAGTATATCACATCCTCCTGTCTTCAATCACAGTGATGCCCTGTATAGTATATCACATCCTCCCTGTCTTCAATCACAGTGATGCCCTGTATAGTATATCACATCCTCCTGTCTTCAATCACAGTGATGCCCTGTATAGTATATCACATCCTCCCTGTCTTCAATCACAGTGATGCCCTGTATAGTATATCACATCCTCCCTGTCTTCAATCACAGTGATGCCCTGTATAGTATATCACATCCTCCTGTCTTCAATCACAGTGATGCCCTGTATAGTATATCACATCCTCCCTGTCTTCAATCACAGTGATGCCCTGTATAGTATATCACATCCTCCCTGTCTTCAATCACAGTGATGCCCTGTATAGTATATCACATCCTCCCTGTCTTCAATCACAGTGATGCCCTGTATAGTATATCATCCTCCTCCCTGTCTTCAATCACAGTGATATCATCCCCTTCAATAGTATATATAGTACATCCATCCCCTGTCTTCAATCACGTGCCCTGATGCATCCTCCCTGTTCAATAGTATATCATAGTATCCATCCTCCCTGTCTTCAATCACAGTGATGCCCTGTATAGTATATCACATCCTCCCTGTCTTCAATCACAGTGATGCCCTGTATAGTATATCACATCCTCCCTGTCTTCAATCACAGTGATGCCCTGTATAGTATATCACATCCTCCTGTCTTCAATCACAGTGATGCCTTGTATAGTATATCACATCCTCCCTGTCTTCAATCACAGTGATGCCCTGTATAGTATATCACATCCTCCCTGTCTTCAATCACCGTGATGCCCTGTATAGTATATCACATCCTCCCTGTCTTCAATCACAGTGATGCCCTGTATAGTATATCACATCCTCCCTGTCTTCAATCACAGTGATGCCCTGTATAGTATATCACATCCTCCCTGTCTTCAATCACAGTGATGCCCTGTATAGTATATCATCCTCCCTGTCTTCAATCCTCCCTGTCTTCAATCCTCCTGTCTTCAATCACAGTGATGCCCTGTATAGTATATCACATCCTCCCTGTCTTCAATCACAGTGATGCCCTGTATAGTATATCACATCCTCCCTGTCTTCAATCACCACGATGCCCTGTATAGTATATCACATCCTCCCTGTCTTCAATCACAGTGATGCCCTGTATAGTATCCTCCTGTCTTCAATCACATCCTAGTATATCACCTCCCTGTCTTCAATCACAGTGATGCCCTGTATAGTATATCACATCCTCCCTGTCTTCAATCACAGTGATGCCCTGTATAGTATATCACATCCTCCCTGTCTTCAATCACAGTGATGCCCTGTATAGTATATCACATCCTCCCTGTCTTCAATCACAGTGATGCCCTGTATAGTATATCACATCCTCCTGTCTTCAATCACAGTGATGCCCTGTATAGTATATCACATCCTCCTGTCTTCAATCACAGTGATGCCCTCCCTATAGTATATCACATCCTCCTGTCTTCAATCACAGTGATGCCCTGTATAGTATATCACATCCTCCCTGTCTTCAATCACAGTGATGCCCTGTATAGTATATCACATCCTCCTGTCTTCAATCACAGTGATGCCCTGTATAGTATATCACATCCTCCCTGTCTTCAATCACAGTGATGCCCTGTATAGTATATCACATCCTCCCTGTCTTCAATCACAGTGATGCCCTGTATAGTATATCACATCCTCCTGTATATCACATCCTCCTCCCTGTCTTCAATCACAGTGATGCCCTGTATAGTATATCACATCCTCCCTGTCTTCAATCACAGTGATGCCCTGTATAGTATATCACATCCTCCCTGTCTTCAATCACAGTGATGCCCTGTATAGTATATCACATCCTCCCTGTCTTCAATCACCACGATGCCCTGTATAGTATATCACATCCTCCCTGTCTTCAATCACAGTGATGCCCTGTATAGTATATCACATCCTCCCTGTCTTCAATCACAGTGATGCCCTGTATAGTATATCACATCCTCCGTCTTCAATCACAGTGATGCCCTGTATAGTATATCACATCCTCCCTGTCTTCAATCACAGTGATGCCCTGTATAGTATATCACATCCTCCCTGTCTTCAATCACAGTGATGCCCTGTATAGTATATCACCTCCTCCCTGTCTTCAATCACAGTGATGCCCTGTATAGTATATCACATCCTCCTGTCTTCAATCACAGTGATGCCCTGTATAGTATATCACATCCTCCTGTCTTCAATCACAGTGATGCCCTGTATAGTATATCACATCCTCCCTGTCTTCAATCACCACGATGCCCTGTATATCACATCCTCCTGTCTTCAATCACCGCGATGCCCTGTATAGTATATCACATCCTCCCTGTCTTCAATCACAGTGATGCCCTGTATAGTATATCACATCCTCCTGTCTTCAATCACAGTGATGCCCTGTATAGTATATCACATCCTCCCTGTCTTCAATCACAGTGATGCCCTGTATAGTATATCACATCCTCCTGTCTTCAATCACAGTGATGCCCTGTATAGTATATCACATCCTCCCTGTCTTCAATCACAGTGATGCCCTGTATAGTATATCACATCCTCCCTGTCTTCAATCACAGTGATGCCCTGTATAGTATATCACATCCTCCCTGTCTTCAATCACAGTGATGCCCTGTATAGTATATCACATCCTCCTGTCTTCAATCACAGTGATGATAGTCCTGTCTTCAATCACAGTGATATCACATCCTCCTGTCTTCAATCACAGTGATGCCCTGTATAGTATATCACATCCTCCCTGTCTTCAATCACAGTGATGCCCTGTATAGTATATCACATCCTCCTGTCTTCAATCACATGTGATGCCCTGTATAGTATATCACATCCTCCTGTCTTCAATCACAGTGATGCCCTGTATAGTATATCACATCCTCCCTGTCTTCAATCACAGTGATGCCCTGTATAGTATATCACATCCTCCTGTCTTCAATCACAGTGATGCCCTGTATAGTATATCACATCCTCCCTGTCTTCAATCACAGTGATGCCCTGTATAGTATATCACATCCTCCCTGTCTTCAATCACCACGATGCCCTGTATAGTATATCACATCCTCCCTGTCTTCAATCACCACGATGCCCTGTATAGTATATCACATCCTCCGTCTTCAATCACAGTGATGCCCTGTATAGTATATCACATCCTCCCTGTCTTCAATCACAGTGATGCCCTGTATAGTATATCACATCCTCCCTGTCTTCAATCACAGTGATGCCCTGTATAGTATATCACATCCTCCGTCTTCAATCACAGTGATGCCCTGTATAGTATATCACATCCTCCCTGTCTTCAATCACAGTGATGCCCTGTATAGTATATCACATACTCCGTCTTCAATCACAGTGATGCCCTGTATAGTATATCACATCCTCCCTGTCTTCAATCACAGTGATGCCCTGTATAGTATATCACATCCTCCCTGTCTTCAATCACAGTGATGCCCTGTATAGTATATCACATCCTCCCTGTCTTCAATCACAGTGATGCCCTGTATAGTATATCACATCCTCCCTGTCTTCAATCACAGTGATGCCCTGTATAGTATATCACATCCTCCCTGTCTTCAATCACAGTGATGCCCTGTATAGTATATCACATCCTCCTGTCTTCTTCAATCACAGTGATGCCCTGTATAGTATATCACATCCTCCTGTCTTCAATCACCAGTGATGCCCTGTATAGTATATCACATCCTCCCTGTCTTCAATCACAGTGATGCCCTGTATAGTATATCACATCCTCCTGTCTTCAATCACAGTGATGCCCTGTATAGTATATCACATCCTCCTGTCTTCAATCACAGTGATGCCCTGTATAGTATATCACATCCTCCCTGTCTTCAATCACAGTGATGCCCTGTATAGTATATCACATCCTCCCTGTCTTCAATCACAGTGATGCCCTGTATAGTATATCACATCCTCCTGTCTTCAATCTCCTGTATAGTATCACATCCTCCTGTCTTCAATCACAGTGATGCCCTGTATAGTATATCACATCCTCCTGTCTTCAATCACAGTGATGCCCTGTATAGTATATCACATCCTCCCTGTCTTCAATCACAGTGATGCCCTGTATAGTATATCACATCCTCCCTGTCTTCAATCACAGTGATGCCCTGTATAGTATATCACATCCTCCCTGTCTTCAATCACAGTGATGCCCTGTATAGTATATCACATCCTCCTGTCTTCAATCACAGTGATGCCCTGTATAGTATATCACATCCTCCCTGTCTTCAATCACAGTGATGCCCCTGTATAGTATATCACATCCTCCTG
>JAHFZB010001013.1:0-18206 GCA_036884735.1 Huso huso
GCAGGTCCCAGTGGTCACTAAACGCTCCCTGTTGCCTCCCCAGCACATGCACCGCCCTAGCAACACCTCGCTGGGTCCCAGCAGTTCGCCAAACGGTCCCTGGCACCTCCCCAGCACGTGCCGCCGCCCAGCAACACCGCTGGTTCCTGTGCTGCTCACCAAACGGTCCCTGACACTTCCCAGCACACGATGTGCCCCAGCGACCCAGTGCGGGTCCCAGCGGTCGTCAAACAGTCCTCGCACCCCCCGGAACGCACTGTCTCCAGCGACCTCACGCAGGGTACCAGCAACCGCCAGCCGGTCCCGGCACTCCCCAGTGCGCGACATGGCCCAGCCACCTGAGCGGAGTCTCAGCGGCTCGCCAAATGGTCCCTGGTACCCTTAGCGCAGCACGGGGCCCCAGCGACCCCCGCGCGGGGTCCGGAGCGGCTCGGCCAACGGTCCCTGGCACATCCCCAGCGCGCGCACGGGCTTCAAAGACCCCGCGCTGGGTCCCTGGGCCTTGGCAAACACACCCTTGCACCTCCCCAGCACGCGCACAGGCCCCAGCGACCCGCCAGAGGGGTCCCAGCGGCACGCCACACGGTACTTGGCACCTCCGCAGCTCCCACCAGGCCCATTGACCCCGCACGGGTCCCAGCGGCTCGTCAAACAGTCCCTGGCACCTCCCCAGCACACGCACGTGCCCCAGCGACTCCGCCAAGCAGGATCCCAGAGGCTCGCCAAACGATCCCTGGCACCTCCCAGCAAGCTGACGTGCCCTAGCGACCTATGCGTGGTCCCAGCGGCTCGCAAACGTTCCCTGTTGCCCCCAGCATGGAGGTTAAATGTCTAAGAGACACAAATGGCAAAATCATAGATGAAGAAAAAAAAATAGCAAATATATTAAATGATTACTTTTCACAGGTTTTAACAAAGGAGGACACAACAATGCCCCTACATGTCGACCTGTTCTATCCAATTTAAATAACTTTAGCATAACAGAGGCAGAAGTGTTAAAGGGACTAGGAGCTCTTAAAATAAACAAATCCCTGGGCCAGATGAGATCCTCCCAATAGTACTCAAAGAAATGAAAGAAGTTATTTACAAAACCGCTAACCAAGATCATGCAACAGTCTCTTGACACAGGGGTTGTACCAACAGACTGGAAAATAGCAAACGTAATACCAATCCACAAAAGGGAGACAAAACCGAACCAGGTAACTACAGACCAATAAGCCTGACTTCTATTATATGTAAACTTATGGAAACTATAATAAGATCCAAATGGAAAATTACCTATATGGTAACAATATCCTGGGAGACAGCCAGCATGGTTTTGTGGAAAGGGAGATCATGTCTAACTAACCTACTTGACTTTTTGAGGATGCAACATTGAAAATGGATAACTGCAAAGCATACGACATGGTTTATTTAGATTTCAGAAAGCTTTTTGACAAAGTCCCGTATAAAAGATGAATTCTCAAACTGAAACGCAGTAGGGATTCAAGGAAATACATGCACATGGATTAGGGAGGGTTAACAGTAGAAAACAGAAAGTACTGATTAGAGGAGAAACTTCGAAATGGAGGAGGTAACCAGTGGTGTACCACAGGGATCAGTATTAGGTCCTCTGCTATTCCTAATCTACATTAATGATTTAGACTCTGATATAGTAAGCAAACTCGTTAAATTTGCAGGTGACACAAAAATAGGAGGAGGGTAGACACTGTTGAAGCAGCAAAGGTCATTCAAAAATGATCTAGACAGCATTCAAAATTGGGGCAGACACATGGCAAATGAAATTTAATAGAGAAAGTGTAAAGTATTGCATGGGGCAATAAATGTGCATTATAAATATCATATGGGAGACAGTGAAATTGAAGAAGGGAACTATGAAAAAAGACCTAGAGTTTATGTTGACTCAGAAATGTCTTCATCTAGACAATGGGAAGCTATAAAAAAGGCCAACAAGATGCTTGGATATATTGTGAGAAGTGTTGAATTTAAATCAAGGGAAGTAATGTTAAAACTCTACAATGCATTAGTAAGACCTCACCTAGAATATTGTGTTCAGCCTGGTCACCTCGTTACAAAAGGATATTGTTGCTCTAGAAAGAGTGCAAAGAAGAGCGACCAGAATTATCCTGGTTTAAAAGGCATGTCGTATGCAGACAGGCTAAAAGAATTGAATCTATTCAGTCTTGAACAAAGAAGATCACGCGATCTGATTCAAACATTCAAAATCCTAAAAGGTATAGACAATGTCAACCCGGGGACTTCTTTGACTTGAAAAAAAGGGACCAGGGGTCATAAATGGAGATTAGATAAAGGCATATCAGAACAGAAAATAGGAGGCACTTTTACACAGAGAATTGTGGAGGGTCTGAACCAACTCCCAGTAATGTTGTTGAAGCTGACACCCTGGGATCCTTCAAGAAACTGCTTGATGAGATTCTGGGATCAATGTTATTAACAACCAAACGAGCAAGATGGGCTGAATGGCCTCCTCTGCTTGTAAACTTTCTTATGTTCTTATGTTCTATGCACCGGCCCTAGCAACACCCTCGGGTCCCAGCAGTTCGCCAAACGGGTCCCTGGCACCTCCCAGCACACGCCTGGGCTTCCAGCAACACCGCCGGGTTCCCAGCGGCTCACCAAACGGTCCCCGACACTTCCCCAGCGTGATTTACGTGCCCCAGCTTACCCAGTGCGGGTCCCAGCGGCTCAAACAGTCCCCGGCACCTCCCCAGCACACGACGATGGGGCCACAGCGACCAGCGCGGAGTAACAGCGGCTTGCCAAACGATACCTGGCACTCCCCCAGCACGCCGCACGCGGTCAGCAACCACGGGGTCCCAGTAGCCGCCAAATGATCCCTGAACCTCCCCCAGAACGCACACGGCCCCAGCGCCCATGAAATGGTCCCTGGCACCTCCCCAGCGCACAAACGGGCTACAGCAACCCCTGATCGGGGTCCCAGCAGATCAGCAAATGGTCCCTGGCACCCCCAGCGCATTAACAGGCCCCCAGCAAATCAGCCCGGGTCCCAGCGGTCAACAAACGGTCCCTGGCACCTCCCCAGTGGCGCGCACGGGCTCAGCAACGCCGCCGGGGTCCAAGCGCTCGCAAATGTTCCCTGGCACCTCCACTGCAGGCGCACGGGCCCAGCGATCCTGAGAGGGGTCCCATCGCTCGCCAAATTGTCCCCAGCACCTCCCCAGCTGGTGCACTGGGCCCAGCAAATTTGCGCGGTCCCAGCCGCCGCCAAACGCCTGGCACCTCCCTAGCGGGCAAGACATCGGCCCCAGCGACCCCGCGCGGGTCCGAGCAGTCGCCGTTAAACGGCCCCTGGCCCTAACGCGAGGTCGGCCCAGCGGCCCCGCAGTTTCCCAGCAACCGCCAAATGGTTCATGGCACTTCCCCAGCGCGCGACATGGCCCAGCTACCCTGAGCGGAGTCTCAGTGGTCGGCCAAATGGTCCCTGGCACATTCCCCAGCGCCGCCGCATCGGCCCCAGCGACTTCGCTGGGGTCCAGTTACCGCCAAAATGGTCCCTGGCACCTCCCAGCGGGCCACATGGGGCCCAGCGGTATCACGCAGACGGGTACCAGCGGCGTTAAACGGTCCTGGCACCTCCCCAGCACGCCACAGTGCCCAGCGACACGCCGTCTCAGTGGCATCGCCAATGGTCCCTGGCACCTCCCCAGCACAAGCATCGGGCCCAGCGACCACGCACGGGTACCAGCGATGCTACACGGTCCTGGCACCCCCAGCACGCCACAGGCCCCAGTGACTTCTTTGCAGGGTCCGGAAGGTTTCCAAGTGGTCCTGGCACCTCCCAGCGCTGACGGCCCCAGAGTATTCCCCGCGCGTCTTAGCAGCTCGCCAAACGGTCCCTGGCACCGTTCCAGTGAACGCGACGGTTCCAGCGGACGTGCAGGGTCCGGGCAGCAGTCGCCAAACGGTCCCTGGCACCTGCCCAGTGAACGCACGGGTTCCAGCGACCGCGCAGTAGCGGTCCCTAATGGATCCCAAATGGTCCCTCCCCAACGACCCGACGGGCCCCATAGACCCGCTGGGGTCCCGACTTCCACAAATGGTCCCTGGCACCTCCCCAGCACGCGCACTGGGCCCAGCCACCCCGCGGGGTGTCCCAGCTGGCTTGCCAAACGACGCTGGTCCCAGGCACTTCCTGGCCCAGCGACCAGCAGCGGGATCCCAGCGGCTCGCAATGGTCCTGGCCCTCCCCAGCGCACGCCGCGCCTTCAAAGACCCTGCTGGGTCCTTGCCGCTTCACAAAATGGTCCCTGGTCCTCCTGGGCCCAGCGACCTCGTGAAGAGTCCAAGCAGCTCGCCAAATGGTCACTGACACCTCCCAGCGGGCACACTGGGCCCAGCGGACCTCGGGCTGGGTCCAAAGCGTCGCCAAATGATCCCTGGCCCCTCCCAACGGCCGCACGGGCCCCATAGACCCGCGCTGGGTCCGAGCGACCAAAGCTAAATGGTCCCTGGCACCACCCCAGCACGTGCACGGGCACAGCGACCCAAGACGGGTCCCAGCGACATTCGCCAAATGGTCCCTGGCACCTCCCCAGCGCAGGCACGGGCACCAGCGACCACGTGCGGGGTCCAAGCGGCTCGCCAAACGGACCCTGGCACCCCCAGCACGGGCACTGGGCCCAGCGACCGGCGCGTGGGATCCCAGCAACTCGCCAAATGGTCCCTGGCACCCCCCAGCACGCACACTTGTCAACCCGGGGACATCTTTGACTTGAAAGAAAAAGGACCAGGGGTCATAAATGGAGATTAGATAAAGGGGCATTCAGAACAGAAAATAGGAGGCAATTTTACACACAGAGAATTGTGAGGGTCTGGAACCAACTCCCCAGTAATGTTGTTGAAGCTGACACCCTGGGATCCTTCAAGAAGCTGCTTGATGAGATTCTGGGATCAATAGCTAACAACCAAACGAGCAAGATGGGCTGAATGGCCTCCCTCGCTTGTAAACTTTCTTATGTTCTTATGTTCTTATGCACCGGCCCTAGCAACACTGCGGGGTCCCAGCAGTTCGCCAAACGGTCCCTGGCACCTCCCCAGCACACGCCGGGGCCCAGCAACACCGCGGGTTCCCAGCGGCTCACCAAACGGTCCCTGACACTTCCCAGCGACGATGTGCCCCAGCGACCCAGTGCGGGTCCCAGCGGCTCGTCAAACAGTCCCTGGCACCTCCCCAGCACACGCATGGGCCACACAGCGACCCAGCGGAGTAACAGCGGGCTTGCCAAACGATACCTGGCACCTCCCCAGCACACGCGACGCGGGCTCCAGCAAACCCCACGTGGGGGTCCCAGCAGCTCGCCAAATGATCCCTGAACCCCCAGAACGCACACGGGCCCCAGCGCTTATGAAATGGTCCCTGGCACCCCTCAGCGCACAAACGGCTACAGCAACCCCGATCGGGTCCCAGCAGATCAGCAATGGTCCCCGGCACCTCCCCAGCGACGAACAGGCCCCAGCAATCAGCCCGGGGTCCCGCGGCTCAACAAACGGTCCCTGGTACCTCCCCAGCGCGCGCCGCACGGGCCCAGCAACCGCTGGGTCCAAGCGCCGCCAAATGTTCCTGGCACCCACTGCAGGCGCACGGGCCCAGCGATCCCGAGGGGTCCCATCGGCTCGTCAAATTGTCCCTCAGCACCTCCCAGCGTGGTGCACGGGCCCAGCAATTTTGCGCTGGGTCCCAGCCGCCGCCAACGTTCCCTGGCACCTCCCAGCCAAGACACGGGCCCCAGCGACCTCGCGGGTCCGAGCAGCTCGGCCAAACGGTCCCCTGGCCCTCCCAACGCGTAGGCTGGGCCCAGCTGCCCGCAGTTTCCAGCAACCGCCAAATGGTTCATGGCACTTCTCAGTGCATGGCCCAGCTACCCGAGCGGAGTCTCAGTGGCTCAATAAATGGTCCCCTCAGGCCACAAGACGGGCCCCAGCGCGCGCCCAGGGCCCCAAATGGCGACTTGGGCCCAGCGACCACGGGGGTACCCAGCAGCCAAACGTCCTGGCACCCCCCAGCACGCCACAGTGCCCAGTGACTCACGCGGGGTCTCAGTGGCACGCTAAATGGTCCCTGGCACCTCCCAGCACAAGCATCGGGGCCCAGCGACCACGCACGGGTACCAGCGCATGCTAAACGTGTCCTGCAACTCCCCAGCACGCTCACAGGCCCCAGTGACTTTTTTGCAGGGGTCCGAAAGGCTCTCCAAGTGGTCCTGGCACCTCCCCGCCGGGATCGGCCCCAGAGACCCCGCAGGGGTCTTAGCAGCTCGCCAAACGGTCCCTGGCACCTGCCCAGTGAACGCACGGTCTCCAGCGACCTCGTGCAGGGTCCAAGCTTGGCTAAACGGTCCCTGCACCTGCCCAGTGAACGACGGTCTCCAGCCTCGGCGCTGGGGCCTAATGACTCGCCAAATGATCCCTGGCCCCTCCCCGGCCGCACCGGGCCCCATAGACCCCGCGCTGGGTCGAGCGACCGCTAAATGGTCCCTGGCACCTCCCAGCACGCGCAAGGGGGCCCAGCCACCCGCCGCTGGTGTGTCCCAGCCTTCGCCAACCCATCGCTGAAACTTCCCAGCTGCACGCGACTGGCCCAGCGACCCGCGCGGATCCCAGCGGCTCGCAAATGGTCCCTGGCCCCTCCCCAGCGCACGCACGGCCTTCAAAGACCCCGTGCTGGTCCGGACTGCTTCACAAATGGTCCCTGGTCCTCCTCCGCCCAGCGACCGTGAAGAGTCCAAGAAGCTCGCCAAATGGTCACTGACACCTCCCCAGCGCGCACACTGGGCCCAGCGACCTCACACTGGGTCCAAGCGGCTCGCCAATGATCCCTGGCCCTCCCAACGGCCGCATCGGGCCCCATAGACCCCCTGGGCTGGGTCCGAGCGACCGCTAAATGGTCCCTGGCACCACCCCAGCACGCGCACGGGGCACAGCGACCCCAAGACGGGTCCCAGCGACCGCCAAATGGTCCCTGGCACCTCAGCGCAGGCACGGGCACCAGCGATCACGCAGTGGGGTCCGCGGCTCGCCAAACGGACCCTGGCACCTCCTCAGCACGGGCATGGGCCCAGCGACCGCTGTGGGATCCCAGCAACTCGCCAAATGGTCCCTGGCACCTCCCAGCACGCACACTTGTCCCAGCGTGACCTGTGCGGCGTCCCAGCTGCTCGCCAAATGTTCCCTGGCACCTCCCAGCGATCGCACTGGGCCCAGCGACGCACGCCGCCGCCCCGCGCTCGCCAAATAGTCCCTGGCACCTCCCCAGCGCCAAGAGACGGGCCCAGCGACCCCGCCCGGCCCCAGCTGCTCACCAAATGGTACCTGGCACCACCCTGGCAGACACGGTCCCCAGCTGCCCGGCATGGTCGAAGCGCCTTTCCAAACGGACCCTGGCACCTCCCCAGCGCGCACATGCCCCAGTGTCCCAGCGTGAGGTCCCAGCGCATAAAATGGTCCCTGGCACCTCCCCAGCGTGCACGCGGACCCGAATGACCCCCCGGGTCCCAGCAGCCACCAATTTGTCCCTGGCACTGCCCCAGCATGCAAACTGGCCCCAGAGACATGGCAGGGGTCCCAGCATGCCAAGGTCCCTTGGCACCTCCGCAGCACGCCAAGACAGACCAGCGACCCGTGGGGGTCCCAGCGGCTCTCCAAATGGTCCTGGCACATCCCCCAGCACGGGCACTGGGCCCAGCGAACCCGCGGGGTCCCAGCAGCTTCGACAAATGGTCACTGGCACCTCCCCAGTGCACAAGCCCCAGTGTCCAAGCTGAGGTCCCAGCGGCACACCAAATGGTCCCTGGCACCTCCCCAGCGCCAAGACAGGACCCTGCGACCCCACCGCGGGTCCCAGCACTCGCCATTGGTCCTGTCACCTTCCCAGCCACCTTGAACGGGCCCCAGCGACATGGCGCGGGGTCCCAATGGCTCTCCAAACCGTCCTTGGCACATCCCCAGAACGGTTACTGGGCCCAGTGAACCAGGGGGTCCCAGCGGACCGTAAAACAGTCACTGGCCCCCCCCCAGCACACACGCAGACTGGGCCCAACGACCCGTCTGAGGTCCCAGCGACTCGCCAAACGGTCCCTGGCACCAACGCAGCATGTGCACGGCACCAGCAACCACATGCGGGTTCCAACTGCCCAACAAACCGCCCTGGCACCTCCCCAGCACGCACACTGGGCCCAGCGACCAGCGGGTCCCAGCGGCTTCGCCAAATAGTCACTGGCACCTACCTAGCACGCAGGGGCCCCAACGACCCGTGCGGAGTCCCAGAGGCTCGCCAACAGGTCCCTGGCACCTCCCCAGTGTGCGCCACAGGCACCACCGACCATGTCGCGGGGGGATACTCACCAAATACCCCTTGCCCCTCCCTAGCACGCGCACGGGGTCCAGCGGCCCTGCACGGGGTCCCAGCGGCTTGCCTAAAGGTCACTGGCAACTCCCCAGCGTGAGCGCGGGCCCAGAAACCCTGTGGGGGTCTGAGCAGCTCACCAAATGGTACCTGCTTTTACTCCCACAAGACAAGCCCAGAGACCCCGGGAAATCTTAGCGACCCTCCAAACGACAAACACCTGGTCCCAGCGGATCGCCAAATGGTCCTGGCACCAGCCCAACATGCACAGGCCCCAGTGACTCCATCGCGGAGGTCCCATCGGCTCGCCAAACGGACCCTGGCACCTCCAGCACGTGCACTGGGCCCAGCGACCCTGCGTGGGATCCCAGCAACTTTCGCCAAATGGTCCCTGGCACCTCCCCCAGCACGCAGTACGGGCCCCAGAGATGCAGGGGTCCTAGCAGCTCGCCAAACGTCCCTGGCACCTCCCGAGTATGCACGGGCCACAGTGACCCCGCAGGGTCCCAGCAGCTTGCCAAATGGACCCTGGTACTCCCCAGGGACACTTGTCCCAGCGGGCCGGGCGTCCCAGCTGCTTGCCAAATGTTCCCTGGCACCTACCAGCGATCAAGACTGGGCCCAGCGACCAAGCAGCGTCGTCCCTGCGGCTCGCCAAATAGTCCCTGGCACCTCCCAGCTGCAAGACGGGTCCCAGTGACCCTGCGGGGGGGTCCCAGCGGCTTCGCTAAATGGTACCTGGCATCTCCCCAACAGCGCCCGGGGCCCCAGCGACCTCGCAGATTCCCAGCGGCCCGCCAAACGGTCCCTGGCACCTCCCAGCGAAGACACTGTCTCCCCGACCTCTTACAGGATCTGGCGGCTGGCAAAATATCCCTAGCACCCCAGGGCACGCCGTATTTCGCACCAGCGTCAATCGCCGGGGTCCCATCGACTTCGCCAAACCGCCCCTGACGCCTCCCAGCATGCGAGCATGGGGCACAGCGAACCCGAGCCAGGTCCCAGCGGCTTGCCAACTGGTCCCTGGCACGTCCCCAGCGCAGGCACGGGCACCAGCGACCCCGCGGGGGGTCCCAGCGTCTCGCAAAACCCTCCCTGGCACCTCCACAGCACGCCAGAGACGGGCATCAGCGTCTTCACGCGCGGGGTCCCAACGGCTCGTAAACGGTCCCTGGCACCTCCCCTCAGCAGCAGTACATGCACCAGAGACCCCAATGCGGGGTCCCAACAGCTTCGCCAAACAGTCCCGTGCGTGCGGGTCCGTGCGAGCGGGTCCGGGCGGCTAGCCAAATGGTCCCTGCCCCTCCCAGCACACAGACGGGCCCCAGAGACCCTGCATGGGGTCCCAGCGGCTATAAAGCGGTCCCCGGCACCACCCCAGCGAACGTTCGGTCTCCAGCGACCGCGCGCAATGTCCCAGTGGCTCGCCAAATGGTCCCTGGAACATCCCCAGCACGCGCACAAGCCCCAGTGACTACGCGTGGGTCCCAGCAGGCCCACAAATGGTCCCTGGCACCTCCCAGCACACGCTTGGGCAACAGGGACTTCATGCCCTAGTGCACGATGGGGCCCAGCGACCCAGCCGGGGTCCTCGCTGGCTGAACAAATCGTCCCTGGCACCTCCCCAGCATGAGCACAGGCCCCAGTGACTCAGCGCATGGGGTCCCAGCAACTCACAACTGGTCCCTGGCACCTCCCCAGCGCCGCAGGACACCAGCGACTGCGTGCGGATCGGCGGCCAGCTAAATGGTCCCTGCCCTCCCCAGCGCACACACAGGGCCCAGCGGCTCGCCAAATGGTCCCTGGCATCTCCCCGCAGCGCCAAAAGGGCCCCAGCGACTCCGTGCGGGATCGGTGACTGGCTAAATGGTCCCTGCCCCTCCCCAGCACGCGCCACGGGGCTCAGCGCCCGCACCAGGTCCCAGCGACGCCAAATGGTCCCTGGCACCTCCCAAGCAGGCATCGGGCACCAATGACCACGTGCAGGGTCCAAGCGGCACGCCAAACAGACCTGGCACCTCCCCAGCACACGCACTGGGCCCAGCGACCCCGCGTGGGATCCCAGCAACTTCGCTAAATGGTCAATGGCACCTCCCCAGCACTCGCACGGGCCCCAGAGACCCTGCATGGGGTCCCTGGCGGCTCGCCAAACGGTCCCTGGCACCTCCCGAGCACGCGCGCGCACGGGCCCCAGCGACCGTGCACGGATCCCAGCAGCTCGCCAAACGGGACCCTGGCACCTCCCAGCACGCACACTGGGCCCAGCGACCTTAGCGGCCTCCCAGCTGCTAAGCCAAATGGTCACTGGCACCTCCCAGAATGCGCACGTCCACTGGCAACATCATGCGGGTCCCAGCGGTTCACCAAACCGTCCCTGGCGACTCCCCAGCGTTCGCATGGACCCCAGCGAGCCGCGCGGGTTCCCAGCGGCTGCCAAACGCCCCTGGCACCTCCCCAGCACGCCGCACTGTGCCCAGCGACCACACGCGCCCCTGCGGCTCAGCCAAACAGTCCCTGGCACCTCCCCAGCGCACGACGGGGCCCAGTGGCTCGCCAATGGTCCCTGGCATCTCCCCAACGAGCGCAGGGGCCCCAGTGACCTCGCCAGATTCCCCAGCGGCCCGCTAAATGGTCCCTGGCACCTCCCCAGCAATCTGCAGTCTGTCTGCCAGCGACCTCTTGCAGTGTCCCAGCTGCCGCCAAAATATACCTAGCACCTCCCCAGGCGCACTGGCCCAGCGACCGCGTGCGGGTCCAAGCGGCTGGCCAAATGATCCCTGGCACCTCCTCGAAAGACGAGCACGTGCCCCCAGCAACCCCATGCGGGTCCCTGCGGCTCGCTAAATAGTCCCTGGCACCTCCCCAGTGCACGCGACGGGTCCCAGCGACCCGGCAAGGGTCCCAGCGACTCTCTAAATGGTACCTGGCACCACCCAGGCAAGACACGGGCCAGCGACCCCGTGGGATCCCAGCAACTCGCTAAATGGTCAATGGCACCTCCCCAGCACCCCTGACGGGCCCCAGAGACCCTGCATGGGGTCCTAGCGGCTCAGCCAAGCTGTCCCTGGCACCTCCCGAGCACGCCACGGGCCCCTGCGACCTCAAGACGGGATCCCAGCAGGTCGCCAAACGGACCCTGGCACCTCCCCAGCACGCACACTGGGCCCAGCGACCCCGCTGTGCCTCCCAGCTGCTCGCCAATGGTCACTGCACCTCCCCAGAATGCGCGACGCCCACTGCAGCAACATCATGCGGGTCCCAACGGATCACCAAACCCGCCCCTGGCGCCTCCCCAGCACAAGCACAGGGCCCAGGCGGCTCGCCAAATGGTCCCTGGCATCTCCCCAACGAGCGCAAGGGTCACAGCGACATCGCGCAGGTTCCCAGCGGCCTCCAAACGGTCCCTGGCACCTCCCAGCTTGCACACTGGGCCCAGCAACCCCGCTCGGGGTCCCAGCGGCTCAGCCAAATGTTCCTGGCACCTCCCCAGCACGCGAGACGGACCCAGTGACGCGTGGGGTCCCAGCGGTCATGATGGTCCCTGGCACCTCCCCAGCAAGCGACGGGCACCAGGGACTTCATGCGGGTCCCAGCGGCTCACCAGATGGTCCCTGGCACCTCCCCAGCACTGCACGGGCACCAGCGACTTCATCAAGTGGGTCCCAGCGGCTCGCCAAATGGTCCCTGGCACCTCCCTTGAAGACGATGGGGCCCAGCGACCCCGCTCGGGGTACCAGCGGCTCACAAACGGTCCCTGGCATCGCCCCCAGCATGCACGCTGGGCAAAATGACCCAGTTCAGGGTCCCAGCGATCGCCAAATGGTCCCTTGCACCACCCTAGTGCAGCACGGACCCAGTGAACCCGCGGGGTCCCAGCGGCTCGCCAACTGGTCCCTGGCCTCTCCCCAAACGACGACGGGCACCAGCGACAGCGTGCAGGGTCCAAGCTGTTTCGCTAAATGGTCCCTGGCACCTCCCGAACACGCCAAGACGGGTCCAGCGACCTCAGAGGGGTCCCACTGGCTCGCCCAACCGTCCTTGCACCACCTCCCCAGTGCGAAAGACGAACACCAGTGGCTGAGTGCCGGGTCCGGGCGCTCGCCAAATGGTCCCTGGCACCACCCCAAGACACGACACAGGCTCCAGCGACCCCCTCGCGGCATCCCATCCCTGCTCGCCAAACGGTCCTGGCACCTCCCTGCAGCATCGCCGCACCAGCAACACCATGCAGGGTCCCAACGGCTCACCAAACCGTCCCAGGCCTCCCCCCAGCGACGGGCATGGCCCCAGAGAACTCCGAGGGTTCCCAGCTGCTCGCAAATGGTCTCGGCACCTCCCCAGGCGCCACAAGACTGGCCCAGCGACCCGATCGCGTCGTCCCTGCTGCTCCGCCAAATAGTCCCTCGGCACCTCCCAGCTAAAGCACGGGCCCAGTTGACCACATCTTGGAAACCCTCCCAGCGTCGCCAAATGGTACCTGGCACCACCACAGGAAAAGCACATGGGCCCCAGCGACTTTGGCGCATGGTCGGGGCACAATTTCCAAAACTTGCTGCCGCTGCCAAAATATCCCTGGCACCTCCCAATGAGAGCACTGGTATTCTGACAGCCTCGCGGGTCGCACGGTTCGCCAAATGGTCCCTGGCACCTCTGCAGCATGCGCACGTGCACCAGCAACACCAGAGAGGGATCCCAATGGCTTAAACCGTCCAGGAGCCTCCCAAGTTCGCCGCGGGCCCCAGAGTAGCGGGTTCCCAGCGGCCCAAACGATCCTCGGCACCTCCCAGCGCCGCGCACTGGCCCAGCGATCGCGACGCTACGTCCCTGCTGCTCGCCAAATAGTCCCTGGCACCTCCCCAGCGCGACGATGGGGCCCAGCGACCACATCGCTGGTTCCCAGCTGCTCGCCAAATGGTACCTGGCACCACCACAGTGCGACATGGGCCCCAGCGACTTTGCATGGTCAAGCACCTTCCAAACTTGCTGCTGCTTACAAAAAATATCCCTGGCACCTCAGTGAGTAAAGACTGGGCCCAAGGACAGCATCGCGGGTCGCGAGCTGTTCGGCCAAATGGTCCCTGCCCCCTCCAGCACGCCGCGATGGGGCACAGCTGACCCCTGCACGGGTCCCAGCATTCGCCAAATGGTCCCTGGCACCTCCCCAGCATGACTAGCCCCAGAGACCCTGCATGGGGTCCTAGCAGCTCATCAAGCGGTCCCTGGCACCTCCGCAGCATGCGCGCGACGCACCAGCAACCCCATGCGGGATCAGGGTGGCTCGGCAACCGATCCCTGGCACCTCCCCAGCGCGAAGGACACCAGGCGACTTTCTCCGGGGTCCCAGCTGCTCACTAAAAGGTCCCTGGCACCTCCCCAGCGCCACATGCATGCACCAGTGACCAGGTGCGGCCCCAATGGCTCGCCAAACGGTCCCTGGCAACTCCGAGCATGAGCATTTGCACCAGTGACTGCGGCCGGGTCCGAAAGACTCGCCAAATGGTTCCTGGCACCTCCCCAGCACACGCATACTGGCCCCAGAGACCCCTGCGGTGTCCCAGCTGCTCACAAACGGTCCCTGGCACCTCCCAGCCGCCCTGGGCCCAGAGACCCGCAAGGCGGGTCACAGCGGTTCGCCAAATGGTCCCTGGCACCTCCCCAGCTGCCACAGTGCACCAGCGACCAAATGGGGTCCCAACGGCTCACTAAAACCGTCCCTGGCGCCTCCCAGCTTGCGCGACTGGGCTCCAGCAAACCCTGCTCGGGGTCCCAGCGGCTGCCAAATGTTCCCTGGCACCTCCCTTAAAGCCAAGAGATCGGACCCAGTGACTACGCTGCGGGGTCCCAACGGCTCGCGAATGGTCCCTGGCACCTCCCCAGCAAGCGCCACGGGCACCAGGGACTTCATGCGGGTCCCAGCTGACTCACCAGATGGTCCCTGGCACCTCCCTAGTGCACGATGTTGGGGCCCAGCGACCCAGCGTGGGGTCCAGGCTGCTCAAGAAATGGTCCTGTCACCTCCCTAGCACAAGCAGTGGCCCCAGTGACTCCAATGGGGTCCCAGCGGCCATAAATGGTCCCTGGCACCTCCCCAGCGTGCCACGGGCACACCAGCGACTTCACGCGGGTCCCAGCGTTCGCCAAATGGTCAATGGCACCTCCCTAGCGCACGATGGGGTCCAGCGACCTGACGTGGGGGTACCAGCTGCTCGCCAAATCCGTCCCTGGCACGTCCCCAGCATGCACGGGGCAAAACGACCCAGTTCAGGGTCCCAGCTTATCGCCAAATGGTCCTTGCACCACCCCTAGTGCGAGCACGGACCCAGTGAACCCGCGGGGTCCCAGCTCGCCAACTGGTCCCCTGGCCTCTCCCAGCGCGCACGGGCATCGGCGACAGCGTGCAGGGGTCCAAGCGGTTCGAAAATGGTCCTGGCACATCCCGAAAGCAGCATGACGGGGCCCCAGCGACCCAGATGGGGTCCCACTGGCTCCCGCCAACCGTCCTTGCACCTCCCAGGGTGTGCCAGGGAACACCAGTGGCTGAGTGCCGGGTCCGGGCGGCACGCCAAATGGTCCCTGGCACCTCCCAAGACACGCATCGGGCTCCAGCGACCCCATGCGCGGCATCCCAGGCTGCTCGCCAAACGGTACCTGGCACCTCTGCAGCATGCGACGTGCACCAGCAACACCATGCAGGGTCCCAATGGCTCACCAAACCGTCCCAGGCGCCATTTCCCCAGCGTTCAAGACGGGCCCCAGAGAACCCGCAGCGGGTTCCCAGCGGCTCGCCAAACGATCCCTGGCATTCCTCCCCAGCAGGCAACTGGGCCCAGCTTGACCACCGGCGTCCTCCCTGCTGTCGCCAAATAGTCCCTGGCACCTCCCCAGCAAAGACGATGGGGCCCAGCACTCACACGCCGGGTTCCCAGCTGCTCGCCAAATGGTACCTGGCACCCACCACAGGCAAGCACATGGGCCCCAGCGACTTTGGCGATGGTCAAGCACCTTTCCAAACTTGCTAAGCGGCTTGCCAAAATATCCCTGGCACCTCCCCAGTGAGCGCACTGGGCCCCGCCGACAGGACAGCCGGGTCCCAGAAAGGGTTCGCCAAATGGTCCCTGGCACCTCCCAAGCGTGAGCACCGGCCCCAGCAACCCCATACGGGGTCCCAGCGGTTTGGCAATGGTACCTGGCACCACCCCAGCATGCGCGATGGACCCAGCGACCCTGCGTGGGGTCCCAGCGGATCGCCAAATGGTCCCAGGCACCTCCCAACACGCAAGACGGGGCCCCAGCGACTTTGCCATGGTCGGAAGCACCTTCAAAACTTGCTAAGCCTTGCCAAAATATCCCTGGCACCTCCCCAGTGAGCCGCACTGGGCCCCACAGACGCTGGGTCGCAGCGGTTCGCCAAATGGTCCCTGGCACCTCCCCAGCACGAGCACGGGGTCCCAGCAACCCCATACGGGTCCCAGCGGTTTAAGCAAATGGTACCTGGCACCACCCCAGCATCGCGATTGGACCCCAGCGACCCTGCGTAGGGTCCCAGCCGTGGCTTGCCAAATGGTCCTGGCACTTCCCCAGTGAAGCGCACACGGGCACCAGCGACCCACCGCGCGGGATCCCCACCAGATCGCCAACCAGTCCCCTGGTACCTCCCCAGCGCTGCTGCGACTGAAAACCAGCGACTTCGTTCGGGTCCGAGCGGCTCGCCAAATGGTCCCTGGCACCTCCCTACGCGATGGGGCCCAGCGACCCCGTCGCGGGGGCACCAGCGGCTCGCCAAACGGTCCCTGGTAACGTCCCCAGCATGCACGCTGGGCAAAATGACCCAGTTCAGGGTCCCAGCGGATTCAAATGGTCCCTTTGCACCACCCTAGTGCGAGCACGGGACCCAGTGAACCAGCGAAGGGTCCCAGCGGCTCGCCAACTGGTCCCTGGCCTCTCCCCAGCGACGACGGCACGGGCACCAGCGACCGGCGTGCAGGGTCCAAGCGGCTCGCCAAATGGTCCCTGGCACCTCCGAACACGCCAGACGGCCCCCAGCGACCCAGATGGGGTCCCACTGGCTTCGCCAACCGGTCCTTGCACCTCCCCAGCACGCCACGAACACCAGTGGCTGAGTGCGGGTCCGGCGGCTCGCCAAATGGTCCCTGGCACCTCCCCAAGACACGCACGGGCTCCAGCGACCCCGCGCGGCATCCCAGCTGCTCGCCAAACGGTCCCTGGCACCTCTGCAGCATGCGCACGTGCACCAGCAACACCATGCAGGGTCCCAATGGCTCACCAAACCGCCCCAGGCGCCTCCCCTTAGCTGCCTTCAAGACGGGCCCCAGAGAACCCGCTGGCTGGTTCCCAGCTGCTGCCAAACGATCCCTGGCACCTCCCCAGCTGCCATGATTGGGCCCAGCGACGCACGCCAGTCTCCCTGCTGCTCGCCAAATAGTCCCTGGGCACCTCCCCAGCGCCAAGCATGGGGGCCCAGCCACCACACGCTGGTTCCCAGCGGCTCGCCAAATGGTACCCAGCACCACCACAGTGCGCACATGGGCCCCTCCAGCGACTTTCGAATGCATGGTCAAGCACCTTTCCAAACTTGTTGCCGCTTGCCAAAAAATATCCCTGGCACCTCCCAGTGAGCGCACTGGGCCCCGCTGACAGCATCGGGGTCGCAGCGGTTCGCCAAATGGTCCCTGGCACCTCTGCAGCATGCGCCATCGCACCAGCAACACCATGCAGGGTCCCAATGGCTCACCAAACCGTCCCAGGCGCCTCCCCAGCGTTAGCACGGGCCCCAGAGAACCCGCTGGTTCCCAGCGGCTCGCCAAACGATCCTGGCACCTCCCCAGCGCGCTGCCGCAAGACTGGCCCCACCGATCACGCGCCGTCCCCTGCTGCTCGCCAAATAGTCCCTGGCACCTCCTTAGCGCACGATGGGGCCCAGCGACCACACGCTGGTTCCCAGCGCTCGCCAAATGGTACCTGGCACCACCACAGTGCGACATGGGCCCCAGCGACTTTCTTGCATGGTCAAGCACCTTCCAAACTTGCTAAGCGGTTTGCCAAAATATCCCTGGCACCTCCCCAGTGAGCGCACTGGGC
This sequence comes from Huso huso, assembly GCA_036884735.1. Lineage (NCBI taxonomy): Eukaryota > Metazoa > Chordata > Actinopteri > Acipenseriformes > Acipenseridae > Huso > Huso huso. The sequence goes on from JAHFZB010001013.1 coordinate 17,483, forward strand.
CCCGCGACAGCACGCGGGGTCGCAGCGGTTCGCCAAATGGTCCCTGCCCCTCTCCAGCACGCGCATGGGGCACAGTGACCCTGCATGGGGTCCCAGCGACTCGCCAAATGGTCCCTGGCACCTCCCAGCACGCCAGACTAGCCCCAGAGACCCCTGCATGGGGTCCTAGCAGCTCATCAAACGGTCCCTGGCACCTCCGCAGCATGCGCACGTGCACCAGCAACCCCATGCGGGATCCAAGTGGCTCGGCAAACGATCCCTGGCACCTCCCCAGCGCACGCAAGGACACCAGCGACTTTCGCGGGGTCCCAGCGGCTCACTAAAGGTCCCCTGGCACCTCCCAGCGGCGAGACATGCACCAGTGACCAGGTGCGGCTTCCCAATGGCTCGCCAAACGGTCCCTGGCAACTCCGCAGCATGAGCATTTGCACCAGTGACTGCGCGCCGGGTCCGAGCGGCTCGCCAAATGGTTCCCTGGCACCTCCCCAGCACACGACTGGCCCCAGAGACCCAGCTGGTGTCCCAGCTGCTCGCCAAACGGTCCCTGGCACCTCCCCAGCGCGCGCCCTGGGCCCAGAGACCGCCCGCGTCGGGTCACAGCGGTTCGCCAAATGGTCCCTGGCACCTCCCCAGCGCGCGTACGTGCACCAGCGACCAAACGCGGGGTCCCAACGGCTCGCCAAACCGTCCCTGGCGCCTCCCCAGCTTGCGCACTGGGCCCAGC
>JAHFZB010001014.1:0-18178 GCA_036884735.1 Huso huso
TGCGAATTACATCGGCTAAAACTACGCGAGCTGTGCATGCAAAAAGTCCTCGGCTAAAACCACGCGCAGCGGCGCTAAGTAACTCAGCTAAAACTACGCAGCTGTTTATGCTTATGCGTTCGCCGTTCAAAACTGCATTTTACCATTTATGTCGCAAAATGACACCAAAAATGAAAGGCCTGCGCAGTCCTGAACGCAGCTGCGCATGCACAACAGCAATTACCTAAAACTACAGCAGCTGTGCATGCGGAGAACCTCGGCTAAAACATCCAGCTGCGCGTGCGTAAGCGTTCTCCGTTCAAGACTACATTGTTACATTTATATGCGCAAAACGACACCAAAATGAAAGGCCTGCGCAGTCCTGAACGCAGCTGTGCATGCAGCAACTCAGCTAAAACTCACAGCTGCACATGCGCAGAACATCGGCTAAAACTATGCAGCTGCGCACGCGTATGCGTTCTCCGTTCAAAACTGCATTTTAACATTTATATGCTCAAAATGACTCCAAAAATAAAAGGCATGCGCAGTCTTTAATGCAGCTGCGCATGCCCAGCAACTCAGCTCAAACTACGCAGCTGCGCATGACCAGCAACTCAGCAAAAACTACGCAGCTGCACATGCGTATGCGTTCGCCCTTCAAAATTGCATTTTACCATTTATATGCGCAAGACGATACAAAAAATGAAAGGCCTGCGCATTCCTGAACGCAGCTGTGCATGTGCAGCAACTCAGCTAAAACGTCACAGCTGCACATGCGCAGAACATCGGCTAAAACTACGCAGCTGCGCATGCGCAGCAACTCGGCTAAAACTATACAGCTGCTTATGCGCAGCAACTCGACAAAAACTACGCAGCTGCGCATGCGTATGCGTTCGCCGTGAAAACAGCATTTTACCATTTATATGCGCAAGACGACACCAAAAATGAAAGTCCTGCGCAGTCCTGAATGCAGCTGAGCATGCACAGCAACTCGGCTAGAACTACGCAGCTCCGCATGCGCAGTAACTCGGCTAAAACTACGCAGCTGCGCATGAGCAGCAACCGGGCTAAAACTATGCAGCTGCATTACGCGCTGCGACTGTCGTTCAAAACTGCATTTTACCATTTATATGCACAAGACGACACCAAAAAAAATGAAAGGCCTGCGCAGTCCTGAACGCAGCTGAGCATGCACAACAACTCGGCTAGAGCTACGCAGCTGCGCATGCACAGCACATCGACCAAAACTTACGCAGCTAGTATGCCCAGCATTCCATTAAAAACGCAGCAGGCGCATGCCCAGCATAACGCTAAAAAATGAAAGGCGCATGAGCAGCAACTCGCTAAAACCACGCTAAATGCGCGCATGAGCAGCAACTCGCTAAAACCAGCGGATAAAGCGTTCGCAGTTCAAAACTGCATTTTAACATTTATACGTGCAAAACGACACCAGAAATGAAAGTCCTGTCTTTAACGCGAGTCCTGAACTCGAAAGCATGAGCAGCAAACTGCTGTGCATGCAACAACGCTTATTTTATTACACAGTAACTCGGCTAAAACTCTGCAAAGAGCTGCGATGCTTATGTTCTCAGAGTTCAAAACTGCATTTTACCATTTATATCGCAAGACCATACCAAAAAATGAAAGTCCTGCGAGTCCTGAATGCAGCTGAGCATGCACAACAACTCGGCTAGAACTACGCAGCTGGGCGCGCGCAGCAACCCAGCTAAAACTATGCAGCTGCGCGTGCGTGTCGTTCTCCGTTCAAAACAGCATTTTACCATTTATATGCGCAAGACGATACCAAAAATGAAAGTTTTGCCATTCCTGAACGCAGCTGTGCATGTGCAGCAACTCAGCTAAACGTCCACAGCTGCACATGCGCGCAGAACATCGGTTCAAAACTGCATTTAACATTTATATGCGCAGTAACCAAAATAAAAACGATCTTTGCTGCTCCATGCGCAACAACAAATTCGACAAAAACCACGCGGCTGGCTAAAACGCATATGCGTTCACCGTGAAAACAGCATTTTACCATTTATGTCGCCAAGATGACACCAAATGAAAGTCCAGGCGCAGTCTTTGAATGCAGCTGAGCATGCACAGCAACCGGCTAAAACTACGCAGCGGCTCTGCATGCGCAGCAACTCGGCTAAAACTACGCAGCTGCGCATGAGCAGCAACTCGGCTAAAACTTTAGAGCTTTACGCGTATGCGCGGCCTGTCGTTCAAAACTGCATTTTACCATTTTTATATGCGCGCAAAATGACACCAAAAATGAAAGTCCTGCGCGCTGAACGCAGCTGAACGCAGCTGAGCATGCACTAAAACTAACAGCTGCATGCCCAGAAACGGCTAAAACCACGCGCTGCTGCGCGAGATCGCGTTCATTTTCAAAACTGCATTTACCATTTATATGTGCAAAAACCACGCAAAAATGAAAGTCCCAGCAGTCCTGAACGCAGCTGCGCATGTAAGCAACTCAGCTAAAACTACGGATGGGCGCGCATGCGCAGCAACTTGGCTAAAACTACGCAGCTGCGCGATGCGTATGCGTTCTGCCGTTCAAAACTGCATTTTAACATTTATATGCTGCAAAAACCATACCAAAATGAAAGGGCATGCGCGGTCCTGAGCGCAGCTGCGCATGCCCAGCAACTCGGCTAAAACGCAGCAGCTGCGCAAAAACTGCATTTTAGCATTTATGGCTAAAACGATACAAAAATGAACGCCTGCGCGTTTGAGCATGCGCAGCATGCGCAACTCAGCTAAAACGTCACATTTTGCCATTTGCGCGCGCAAGCTGAGCATGCGACAACTCTTAAAAACTACGCAGCTGCGCAGTCCAGAGCTGCGATGCGTATCGTTTCTCCGTTCAAAACTGCATTTACCATTTATATGCGCTAAAATGACACCAAAAATGAAAGTCCTGCGCAGTCCTGAATGCAGCTGAGCATGCGCTTTCGGCTAAAACTTCGCAACATGCGCAGCAACTCGGCTAAACTACGCGAGCTGCGCATGAGCAGCAACTCGGGCTAAAACTACACAGCTGCACATGCGTGTCGACTGTCGTTCAAAACTGCATTTTACCATTTATATGCGCATGACGACACCAAAAATGAAAGTCCTGTGTAGTCCTGAACGCGAGCTGAGCATGCACAGCAACTTTCGGCTAAACTCCGCGCTGCTCCGCATGCACAGCACATCGGCTAAAACCACGCGAGCTGCGCATGCGTATGCGTTCACCATTCAAAACTGCATTTTACCATTTATATGCCAATACGACACCAAAATGGGGCAGGGGCAAAAAAATGAAAGTCCCAGCAGTCCTGAAAACAGCTGAGCATGAGCAGCAACTCGGCTAAAACCACGCGGCTGCGCATGAGCAGCAACTCGGCTAAACCACACAGCTGCACGATGAGCAGCGTCTGGTTCAAAACAGCATTTTACCATTTATATGCAAACGACTATACCAAAATGAAACTCCTGCGCAGTCCTGAACGCAGCTGCGCGATGCCCAGCTTAGGCGGTTAAACTCCGGCTGGCGATGAGCAAAAAACTTTTGTTTAACCATTTGTGCCAGGCGCGATGCAAAACGTAACACCATAAAACTGCAAGGCTCAGCATGCCAAACCATACCAAAATGAAAGTCCTGCGCAGTCCTGAATGCAGCTGAGCATGCACAACAACTCGGGTAGAACTACGCAGCTCCGCATGCCCAGCACATCGGCTAAAACTACGCAGCTGCGCACGCGTATGCGTTCTCCGTTCAAAACTGCATTTTAACATTTATATGCGCATAACGACACCAAAAATGAAAGGCCTGCGCATGTCTTTAAAACTATGCAGAAACTACACAGCTGTGCATGCAAAGCAACTCAGCTAAAACTACGCACAGCGGCGCATGCGCAGCCCAACAACTCGGCTAAACTACGCAGCTGCGCATGCGTATGCATTCGCCGCGATCAAAACTGCATTTTACCATTTATATGCGCAAAACGACATACAAAAATGAAAGGCCTGCGCAGTCCTGAACGAAGCAGCTCAGCGCGCACAGCGCGCATTAACCGGCTAAAACAAACGCTCTGTGCATGCGGAGCAACTCGGCAAAACTATCCAGCTGCGCAAACCGTATGTTTGTCGCCTTCAAAACTGCATTTTACCATTTATGTGCGCAAAACGACACCAAAAATGAAAGGCCTGCGCAGTCCCGGAAGCGCAGCTGAGCATGCGCAACAACTCGGCTAGAAATCTCCGCTGTGCAGGTAAGTCTCAGCTGCGCATGCGTATCGTTCACATTCGGCTAAAAACTACGCAGCTGCGCGTGCGTATGCGTTTCGCCGTTCAAAACTGCATTTTAACATTTATATGCGGCAAAACGACACCAAAAAATGAAAAGGCCTGCGCAGTCCTGAATGCAGCTGCGCATGCCCAGCAACTCAGCTAAAACTACGCGCCTGCAGCGCAGTAATTCGCGCACAAAAGCAGCAACTTCGGCTAAAAAAACTACGGCAGCTTTTACGCGTGTGCGTTCGCCGTTCAAAACTGCATTTTACCATTTATATGTGCAAAGACGACATTAAAAAATGAAAGTCCCATTAGTCCTGAACGCAGCTGAGCATGTGCAGCAACTCGGCTAAAATCCACGCAGCTGCGCATGCGCGCATTAACATCGCCTAAAACCACGCAGCTGCGCATGCCCTATAGCAACTCGCGGTAAAACTACCAGCTGCACATGCGCATGAGTTCTCCATTCAAAACTGCGCAGCAACCGGCGCATTTATATGCTCAAAACGACTCAAAAATAATTTTAACGCGGTCTTTAATGGCGACACCAAAAACTCGGCTAAAACTGGCGCAGTTGACCTGAGCTCAGCAAAAACTAAGCATGCTAATGCATTTTCGGCTAAAAACTGCATTTACGCATTCCGATGAAAAAGCATTACAAAAATGAAGGCCTGCGCGTTCCTGAACATGCAAAATGCGTCTGTGTAGCAACTGAGCGCTGGGCTGCATAATGCCAGAACATCTAAAAAAACGCGAGCCACGCAAAGATGCAGCAACTCGGCTAAAACTATACAGCTGCTCATGAGCGGCAACTCGGCTAAAACTAAACAGCTGCGCACATAAAGGTTCTCCGTTCAAAACCGCATTTTACCATTTATATGCACATAACGACACCAAAATGAAAGTCCTGCTAAAGTCCTGGAACGCAGCTGCACATGCGCTATAACTCAGCTAAAAAATACAACAGATGCGCAGATGCGCAGCATCGGCACAAAACTACGCAGCTGTGCACGCCAGATGCATTCCTCCGTTCAAAAAACAGCATTTTAACATTTATATGCGCAACACGACACCAAAATGAAAGTCCCATGCGAGTCTGAACCGATGCGCAGCTGAGCGCATGCCCAGCAACTCGGGCTAAAATCCACGCGCAGCTGCGCGATGAGCAGCAACCGGCTAAAAACTGCACAGACTGCTGCGATGCAGCAACCGTTCAGTCGTTCAAAACCGCATTTTACCATTTATACGTGCAAAACGACATACAAAATGTGTTTGCCTGCGCATTCCTGAACGCTGCATTTATACAAAATGTGCAGCAACTCAGCTAAACGTCAGCTTAAATGCACAGCAACTGCGCAACCGATAGCTGGGCCATGCTTAAAACTACGCGAGCTGCGCGCATATGTAACAACTCACCAAAAAATATACAGCTCCTGAATGCAGCTGAGCATGCAACAACTGGTAGAACTCGGCCCAGCACAAAACTACGCAGGTTGCGTGCGTGAGGCGTTCGCCGTTCAAACTGCATTTTTACCATTTATATGCGCAAAACGACACCAAAATGAAAGTCCTGCACAGTCCTGAATGCAGCTGAGCATGCACAGCAACTGGGTAAAACAACGCAGCTGCGCATGAGCTAAAAGTCGGCTAAAACTACGCAGCGCGCATGGCAGCATCGTTCTAAAATTCAAACGCGCATTTAACATTTTATATGCTCAAAACGTCGCTCAAAACTGCATTTTACCATTTAGCTGCGCAGACCACAACCAAAATGAAAGTCCCATGCGCAAGTCCTGAACGCAGCAGCTGTGCATGCGTATGCATTCGCCCTTCAAAACGCATTTTACCAGCATATCGAATTAAAACGACCAAAATGAAAGGCCCAGCATTTCGCCGAAAAAGCTGTGTAAGCAGCATGCCATTTTATCGGCTCAAAGCTGCAAAATGCGCAGAACATCGGCAAAATGAGCGCATCGCAGTTTAAGCAAACGCTAAAACTACGCAGCTGCGCGATGAGCAGCAACTCGGCTAAAACTACGCAGACTGCGCGATGCGCGCGTTCGAAGTTCAAAACTGCATTTTAACATTTATACGCGCAAAACGACACCAGAAATGAAAGGTCTGCGCAGTCCTGAATGCTGCTGCGCATGCACAGCAGCTCGGCTAAAACCACGCGCAGCGCGATGCACAGCAACTACAGCTAAAACCACGCAGCTGTAAAATGCGCTGTATGCGCGGTCGCCGTTCCTAAAAACTGCATTTTACCATTTATATGCGCAAGACCATACCAAAATGAAAGTCTTGCGCAGTCCTGAACGCAGCTGAGCATGCATAACAATCGGTAGAACTACGCAGTAACTGCATGCCCAGCACATCGGCTAAAACCACATCCAGCTGCTTATGCGCCGCACGGCGCTCTCCATTCAAAACTGCATTTTAACATTTACCGTTGATAACGACACCAAAATGAAAGGCAATGCTGAGTCCTGAACGCACCTGCGCATGAGCAACTAACTAAAATAAAACCACGCGGCTGTGCATGAGCAGCAACTCAGCTCAAAAAAAACACATTTATGCATGCGTTATCGGCTAAAAAACTGCGCATGTTTAACATTCGCGTACGCTTCGCCGTAAAACGTAGTAACTCAAAAATGCAAGGCCATACCAAAAATGAAAGTTCGAATTCAAAACTGAACGCAGCTGAGCATGCACAACAACTGGCCAAAATCCAGCAAACTACGCCAGCTGAACTAAATGCGCATGCAGCAACATTACCTAAAACTACAGCTCTGCGCATGCGGAGCAACTCGGCTAAAACTATCGCTGCGCATGTGCATGCGCGCGAGAGCCATTCAAACTACATTTTAACATTTATATGTGCAAACGACACCAAAATGAAAGGCCTGCGCGGTCCTGAACGCAGCTGCGCGCGCAACAACTCGGCTAAAAATACAGGCTGCCGCGCATGACCAGCAACCACGGCTAAAAACTATGCAGCTGCGCATGCGTATGCGTTCTCCGTTCAAAACTGCATTTTACCATTTATATGCGCAAAACGACACAAAAAATGAAAGTCCTGCGCGGTCCTGAGCGCAGCTGCTGGCATGCTCAACAACTCAGCTAAAACTACGCAGCTGCGCATGCCCAGCAACTCGGCTAAAAACTACGCACTGCGCGATGCGTGTCGTCAGTTCAAAACTGCATTTTAACATTTATATGCGCAAAACGATACCAAAAATGAAAGTCCTGCGCAGTCCTGAACGCAGCTGGAGCATGCACAGCAACTCGGCTAAAACTACGCAGCTCGCGATGCCGCAGCAACTATCGGCTAAAACTACGCGAGCTGCTTGAGCGCGTATGCGGCCCGTTCAAAACTGCATTTTACCATTTATAATATAAAAGCATACCAAAATGAAGGCCTGCGCGGTGCTGAACGCAGCTGAGCATGCACAACAACTCGGGTAAAACTATAAAAGGCGCATGCCCAGCACATCGGCTAAAACTATGCAGCTGCACATCGTTCTCCGTAATGCAGTTTTCCGCAAACTGCGACACCAAACAATTAGTCCTGAATGCATAACGACACTGAAAAATGAAAGGGCCTCGCTAAAGTCCTACGCAGCTGCGCATGCGCAGCAACTCAGCTAAAACAACGCGAAGGCGCTATGAGCAGCAAGTCGGCTAAAACTACGCAGCTGCACATGCGCGTTTCCGTTCAAAACTGCATTTTAACATTTATATGCGCAAAACGACAAAAATGAAAGGCATGCGCAGTCCTTTAATGCAGCTGCGCATGCCAGCAACTCGGAAAAAACAACGCAGCTGCGCATGACCAGCAACTCGCAAAAACTAAGCAAGCTGCGGCGTATGCATTCGCCGTTCAAAACTGCATTTTACCATTTATATGCGCAAAACGACACCAAAATGAAAGGCCTGGCGATTCCTGAACGCAGCTGCACATGTGCAGCAACTCAGCTAAACGTCGCCAAACAGCAGCATTTACGCGCAGAACATCAAAAAACCACGCAGGCGCATGCGCAACAGTTCTGGGTGTAAACTATACAGCTGCTCATGCGCAGCAACTCGACAAAACCACACAGCTGCACACGTTGAGCGCGTTTGCGAAAAAACAGCATTTTACCATGCGCAAGACGACACCAAAAATGAAAGTCCCGCGCAGTCCTGAATGCAGCTGAGCATGCACAGCAACTCGGCTAGAACTTCGCGGCTCCGCATGCGCAGTAACTCGGCTAAACCACGCAGCCGCGCATGAGCAGCAACTCGGCTAAAACTACACAGCTGCACATGTTTGTGCGTGTGCGACCGTTCAAAACTGCATTTTTACCATTTATATGCACAAGACGACAAAAAATGAAAGTCCTGGCGCAGTCATGAACGCAGCTGAGCATGCAACAACTCGGCTAGAACTACGCAGCTCGATGCCCAGCACATTGACTAAAACCACGCGAGCTGCATGCAGCAGCATATCGGTTCAAAACTGCATTTTGCGCATGCCCAGCATATCGGCGCGGTCACGCAGCCGCGCATGAGCAGCAACTGGGCTAAAACCACTTAACCGCGCATGAGCAGCAACTCGCTAAAACTATGCAGCCGCGCATGCGTGCCGTTCTCAGTTCAAAACTGCATTTTACCATTTATATGCGCAAAACGACACCAAAATGAAAGTCCTGTGCAGTCCTTGAACGCGCTGATGCATGCACAACAACTCGGCTAAAACTACGCAGCCGCGCATGCACAGCAACTGGCGAAAAACTACGCAGCTGCGCATGCGTGTCGCGTTCTCTGTTCAAAACTGCATTTTACCATTTATATGCGCAAGACCATACTAAAATGAAAGTCCCAGCAGTCCTGAACGCAGCTGAGCATGCATAACAACTCGGGTAGAACTACGCGCAATGTGCAGTAAACGCTAAAACACCAAAAATGATGAGCAGCAACTGGGCTAAAACTACGAGCTGTGCATGAGCAGCAACTCGCTAAAACCATCAGCTGGCGCATGCGATGCAGTCATCGCCTTTCAAAACTGCATTTTTACATTTATATGCGCAAAAAATGACACCAAAAAATGAAAGTCCCAGGCAGTCCTGAACGCAGCTGAGCATGCACAACAACTCAGCTAGAACTACGCAGCTCTGATGCCAGCACATCGCTAAAACTACGCAGCTGCAATCGCGCCAAGATTTTTTCTTTTTTCAAAACAGCATTTTAACATTTATATGCGTATAACGACTCAAAATAAAAGGCATGCGAAGTCTTTCCGCGCAGCCGCGCATGCCCAGCAACCGGGCTCAACCACGCGCGCATCCACAGTAACTCGGCTAAAACTACGCGAAAAACATGCTTGCAACGTTCGTTAACAAACTACAGCATTTTACCATTTATAAGCGCAAGGCGCATTCAAAAATGAAATTTCACCATTTTATATGCGGAAAAATGCCCAAAAATGAAATGCCTGCACAATGTCGCTAAAAGCAGTTTGTACTGCACACTACTTAAACCACAGCTCTGTGCATGATGGAGAACATCGGCCAAACTATCAGCTGGCGCATGCTTATGTGTAAAATTCAAAACTGCATTTACCATTTATAGCATGCAAAACGACACCAAAAATGAAAGGCCTGCGAGCAGTAACGTCCTGAATGCAGCTGAGCATGCACAACATTTAGAACCACGCAAAGCTCCGCAGCGATGCGCAGCACCTCGGCACAAATGCACGCAGATGCATGCCACAGCAATTCGCCCAGTTCAAAACTGCATTTTACCATTTATATGCGCAAAACGATACAAAAAATGAAAGTCCTGCGCAGTCCTGAACAGCTGCGCATGAGCAGCTAAAACTTCAGATCTCGCGCATTAAAGCAACTCGGCTAAAATAACGCAGCTGTGCATGCGTGTCGTTCTCCGTTCAAAACTGCATTTTACCATTTATATGCACAAAACGACATTTTAAAAATGAAAGTCCCGCACAGTCCTGAACGCAGCTGAGCATGCGTAACAGCTCAGCTAGAGTCTACGCACACATCGGCTAGGCGCACGCAGCTGCACACGCTGCATAACCGGCTAAAACCACGCGGCTGCGATATGCGCAAACTCGGCTAAAACTATAAGCTGCGCATGCGTGTGCGTTCGCAGTTCAAAACTGCATTTTAACATTTATATGCTCAAAATGACACCAAAAATGAAATGCCTGCAACAGTCCTGAATGCAGCTGCGCATGCGCAACAACTCAGCTAAAACCACAGCTCTGCGCATGCGCAGCAACTCGGCTAAAACTATCCAGCTGCGCATGCGTGTCGTTCGCTCAAAAACTGCATTTTACCATTTATATGTAAAACGACACCAAAAATGAAAGGCCCTGCGCAGTCCTGAACGAACGCAGATGAGCAGCAACTAAGCTAAAACTACGCAGCTCCCATGCGCAACTTCGGCTAAAACTACACAGCTGCCTCCGCAGCAACGCTCAAAACAGATTTTTGCCGCGTGCGCAAAAATAAATTCTAAAATTGTAAAACTGCATTTTACCATTTGGCGCATGCCGACACCAAAAATGAAAGTCCTGTGCGCGGTCCTGAATGCAGCTGGATGCACATGCAACCACTAGAAAAAACTCGCTAAAAAAACAGCAGCTGCGCATGAGCAGCAACTCGGCTAAAATATGTAGCTGCACATGCGTATGCATTCTCGTTCAAAACTGCATTTTACCATTTATATGCACAAGACGACACCAAAATGAAAGGCCTGCGCAGTCATGAACGCAGCTGAGCCCAGCAACTCGGCTAAATCCACAATCGATAAAACTACGCAGCGCGCATGAGCAGCAACTCGGCCAAAACTACGTGAGCTGCGCACGCGATGCGTTTTCCGTTCAAAACTGCATTTTAACATTTATATGCTCAAAACGACACCAAAATAAAGGCATGCGCAAGAAGTCTTGAACGCTGCCGCGATACCAGCGCCCGGCTAAAACCACGCAGCTACGCATGACCAGCAACCGGCGCAAAACGACAGCAAAATGAAAGGCATTGCCTCTCACCTCAAAACTGCATTTTACCATTTATGCGCAAACATATACCAAAAATGAAAGTCCTAAAGTCCTGAATGCAGCTGATATGTGCAGCAACCCAAGAAACTACACAGCTGCGCGCATGCCCAGCAATCCGCCAAAATTAGGCAGCTGCGCAGAGCGTGTATGCGTTCTCCGTTCAAAACTGCATTTTAACATTTATATGCACATAACGACACAAAAATGAAAGGCCTTAACAAAATGAAAGGCTCATGCGAGCAACTCAGCTAAAAAGGCAGCTGGCGCGATGCAGTACATCGGCTAAAATTACGAGCTGCGCACGCGAGATGCATCCGTTCAAAACTGCATTTTAACATTTATACGCAAAACGACACCAAAAATGAAAGTCCTGCGCAGTCCTGAACGCAGCTGAGCATGCACAACTCGGGTAGAACCACGCAGCTCCGCGCATGCCCAGCACATCGGCTAAAACCACGCAGCTGCACGCGAGGTACATCCGTTCAAAAACTGCATTTTAACATTTATATGCACAAAATGACAAAAAAATAAAAAAGGCATGCGCATTTATAAGCTGAAAATGCGCCAAAATGCTCAACAACCTGCGCATGACCACACAGCTGTGCATGTGCAGTAACTCGCCCTTCAAAACGCGCATTTAACCATTTAGGCGCAAAACATACAAAAATGAAATTTTAAAACGCAGCGCAGCAACTCAGCTGCAGCATTTTTACGCATTTATATGCACAAGACGACGCAGCAACAAAAAATGAAATCTTTTCGACAAAAACTAGTCAGCTGGATTATGCGTGGCGTTCGATGCTTTCAAAACAGCATTTTACCACGGCATCGCGCAAGACGACACCAAAAATGAAATGTTTGCACGGTCCTGAACGCAGCTGAGCTATGTGAAATAAATAGAATAACAATTCCGCATGAGCTAACCGGTTAAATCTACGGCGCATGAGCCTCGGCTAAACTCCGCATGCATTTATGCGATAGCGTCACTGTCGTGAAAAAACTGCATTTTACCATTTATATGCTGCAAAACGACAGTCCTGTGCAAAAATGAACGCAGCTGTTTGCACAACAAGTCCTGAACGCAGCTCCGCATGCCTGCACAAAAAACCACGCTTTGCGCATGCGCAACTCCTAAACCACGCGCAGCTCATCGGCTAAAACTACGCAGGAGTGCATGCGACTAAAGACCCGTTCGCAGTTCAAAAACTGCATTTTAACATTTATATGCGCAAAACGACACCAAAAAATGAAATAATTGCAGTCCTGAAACGCAGCTGCGCATGCCCAGCAACTCGGCTAAAACCACGCGAGCTGCGCATGAGCAGTAAACGCGGCTAAAAATAACGCAGCCCTTTATGCATGCAGTCGCTGTTCAAAACTGCATTTTAACATTTATAGGTACAAAACGACACCAAAATGAAAGTCCTACATACAGTTCCTGAACGCTGCTGATGCATGCAACTCAACAAAACCAGCGGAACCTTGCTCGAGGGGCAAAAACTTCGCGCTGCCTATGAGCAGCAACCGCTAAAACTACGCGATTGCACACGCAGACGCTCTCCATTCAAACCGCATTTTAACATTTATATGCTCAAAACGACTCCAAAAATAAAAGGCTACGCGCAGTCTTAAAATGCAGCTGCGATGCCCAGCAACTCTGCTCAAAAACCATTTAACTGGCGCGATGACCAGCAACTCAGCAAAAATAACGCTGCGCATGCTTGCGATATGCATTCGCCCTTCAAAACAGCATTTTACCATTTATATGCGCAAAATGATACAAAAAATGAAAGGCTGCGCGATTCCTGAACGTTCTCCATTCAAATGTGCAGCAACATTGGCTAAAACCAACAGCTGCGAGCGCAGGAACAACTTTGTAAACCACGCTGCTCAATGCAACAACTCGGTAAAACTATACAGCTGCTCGCGCGCAAAACTTCGACAAAATGAAAGCTGCGCATGCGCGATGCGTTTCGGCTGCGAAAACAGCATTTTACCATTTATATGCTAAAACGACACCAAAATGAAAGTCCTGGGCCGCCTGAATGCAGCTGAGCAACAGCTTCGGCTAGAACGCTATTTATTGCATAACCGGCTAAAAACTACGAGCTGCGCGCGATGAGCTAGCAACCGACAAAACTACAGCTGCGCATGCGTGATGCGTTCGTCGTGCAAAACTGCATTTTACCATTTATATGCACAAAACACACCAAAAAATGAAAGGCCTGCGGTCCTGAACGCAGCTGAGCATGCCCAACAACTGGGTAAAATACACAGCTGCGATGCCCAGCACTCCGGCTAAAACCACGCAGCGCGCGAGCGTATGCATTCTCCCGCTCAAACGCATTTTAACATTTATATGCATAACGACACCAAAATAAAAAGGCCTGCAAGTTCCTAACGCAGCTGCGCATGCGCAGCAACCGGCTAAAACTACAACAGCTGCGCATGAGCAGCAACTCAGCAATGTCGACAAACTGCATTTTAACATTTAAAAGTTAAAACAAACGACACCAGCGGCTCATTTGAACGCTGCGTGATGGCAAAACTCGGCTAAAAGGCCATGCGGCTGCTTGTGTGTCGTTGCATTCAAAACTGCATTTTACCATTTATATGCTTAAAATGACACAGCAAAAATGAAATGCCGGAACAATACTGAATGCAGCTGCGCATGCAGCACACAACCTAAAACTACAGCTCTGCAGATGCCCAGAACCCATTAAAACTATCCAGCTGCGCATGCGTGAGCGTTCGCCTTTCAAAACTACATTGTTACATTTATATGCGCATAACAACACCAAAATGAAAGTCGGCACAGTCCTGAACCGCAGAGCATGCACAACAACTCGCTAAAACTACGCGAGCTCCGCATGCGCAGCACTCGGCTAAAAACCACGCAGCTGCGCGTGCGTATGGGTTTGCCATTCAAAACAGCATTTTAACATTTATATGCTCAAACGACACCAAAAATGAAAGTCCTGCGCACGGTTGAACGCAGAGCATGCGCATGCCCAGCAACTCCAGCTAAAACAACGCAACCGCGTGATGAGCAGCAACTCGGCAAAAATAACACAGCTCTGCATGCGTATGCATTCGCTGTCGTTCAAAACTGCATTTTACCATTTATATGCACAAAAACGACACCAAAATGAAAGTCCTGCGCGAGTCCTGAACGCAGCTGAGCATGTGCACAACAACCTCAACAAAGCTCCGCACGCGAGTAACTCGCATTTTCCGCGCACATGCGCGACATGCCCAGCATATCGGCTAAAACGCAGCTGCATGCCGCAGCAAGTCGGCTAAAACTACGCAGCTGGGCGCAGTTGCGCGAGACCGCGTTCGGCTGCCTAGTTCAAAACTGCATTTTAACATTTATATGCAAAACGACACCAAAAAATGAAAGGTCTGTGCAGTCCTGAACGTTGCTGCGCATGCCAGCAACGGGCGTTAAAACCACGCAGCTCGCATGCACAGCAACTTGGCTAAAACTACGCAGCTGCACAGGCAGAGCGCGTCGCCAAAAAACTGCATTTTACCATTTATATGCGAAGACCATACCAAAAAAATGAAAGTCCTGCGCAGTCCTGAATGCAGCTGAGCATGCACAATAACGCAGTAGAACTACGCGAAAAACTGCATGCCCAGCACATCGGCTAAAACTACGCAGCGGCGCACGGTATGCGTTCTCCGTTCAAAACTGCATTTAACATTTATATGCGCATAACGACACCAAAAATGAAAGGCCTGCATGCAGTCCTGAACGCAGCCGCGCATGATTAGCAACTCAGCTAAAACTAAGCTGCGCATGAGCAGCAACTCAGCAAAAACTAAATAGATGCGCATGCGCGAGTCACCGGCCAAAAACCGCATTTTAACATTTGCTCGTCTCCGTTCAAAACAACATTTTAAAAATAAAAAGGCAATGCGCGACACCAAAATGCAACGCGGCCCCGCGCGGTCCTGAACGCAGCGCAAAACCAGCAACTCGGCTAAAACCAGCAGCTGCGCACGCGTATGCAGTCTCCGTTCAAAACTGCATTTAACATTTATATGTGCAAACGACTACAAAAAATGAAAGTCCCTGAAGTCTTTAATGCAGCTGAGCATGCCCAACAACTCGGCTCAAATTACGCATACGCATGCGTCAGCAACTCAGCAAAACTACGCAGGCTGCACACGCCACGCATTCTCCCTTCAAAATTGCATTTTAACATTTATATGCACAAACGATACAAAAAAATAAAAGGCCTGCGCGATTCCTGAACGCAGCTGTGCATGTGCAGCAACTCAGCTAAACTTTCACAGCTGCGTTATGCGCAGAACATCGGCAAAAAATCACGCAGCTGCGCAGGCGCAACAACAGCTAAAACGATACAGCTGCTTGCGCGCAGCAACTCGCCAAAATTATGCAGTCGCGCGACGTGCATGTCGTTCTCCTCAAAACAGCATTTTACCATTTATATGGCGCAAAGGCGACACCAAAAATGAAAGTCCTGCGAAGTCCTGAATGCAGCTGAATGCACGCACTCGGCAACAACTTAACTCGGCTAAAACTACGCAGCTGCGCATGAGCAGCAACTTAGCTAAAACTACGCAGCTGCGCGTGCGCGTGCGTTCGCCGTTCAAAACCGCATTTTACCATTTATATGCGCAAGGCGACACCAAAATGAAAGTCCTGCTTGCGGTCCTGAACGCAGCTGAGCATGCCCAACAACTCGGCTAAAACACAGCCGCATGATGAGTAACATCGGCTAAAACCGCGCGAAAGGCGCATGAGTTCTCGTTCAAATCCGAAGGCATGTTCAAAACGCATTTAACATTTTCCGCGATCTAATGACCTGTCGTTCAAAAACTGCATTTACCATTTATATGCGCGAAAGACGATAACCAAAAATGAAAGTCCTGGCGCGATAATAACGGCTGATGCATGCACGCAACTGGCGCACGCACAGCAGCTGCGCATAAGCACGCGACTAAAAGACAGGCGCATGCACAGCAATGGTAACCACGAAAATCCACAGAAGTCGGCTGCTTATGCTATGCATGCGTTCGTTCGCTCAAAACTGCATTTTACCATTTATACGTGAAAATGACACCAAAAATGAAAGGCCTGGCGAGTCCTGAACGCTGCTGCGCATGCGCAGCAACTCAGCTAAAACTACACAGCTGCAAAACGCACGTCTCAGCAATGTAACAGCAACCTCGGCCAAAACTATCCAGCCGCGATGCTGCGATGCGGTCGCCGTAAAACTGCATTTTTTTAACATTTATATGCGCAAACCACACCAAAAAAATGAAAGGCCTGGCGAGTCCTGAATGCAGCTGCACATGCTCAACACGGGTAAACTCAAGAGTTCGCATGCCCAGCACATCTTTAAAACTACGCGCTGCGCGATGCGTTATGCATTCACCATTAAAAACTGCATTTTACCATTTATATGCGCAAGACGATACCAAAATGAAAGGCCTGTGCAGTCCTGAACGCAGCTGAGTGCTGCACAACAACTCGGTAGAAACCACGGGAGCTGGGCGCATGAGCAGCAATCGGCTAAAACTACGCAAGCGCGCTGCACAGGGTTCGCCCATTCAAAACTGCATTTTAACATTTATATGCTCAAACGACCCAAAAAAAAAGAAATGCCTGCGCAGTCCTGAATGCAGGCGATGCCCAGCAACGCCGGCTAAACTACGCGAGCTGCGCATGACCAGCAACTCAGCAAAACTACGCAGCTGCACAGGCGATGCATTCGCCTTCAAAACTGCATTTTACCATTTATATGCGCAAAACGATACAAAAATGAAAGGCCTGCGCAGTCCTGAACGCAGCTGTGCATGTGCAGCAACTCCTCGGCTCCAGCTGCAGGCTCAAGCAGGAATATCGGCGAACCACAAAGATACATGCGCATCGCAACAACTACGCAAAACATACAGCAGCTGTCGCGTTAAAAGCAATGGCGACAAACCGTAAAACTACGACCGCGCCCGCTGCGGAAAACAGCATTTTACCATTTATATGCGCAAGACGACACAAAAATGAAAGTCCATGAGTCGTCCTGAACAAAGCTGAGAATGTACAGTAACCGGATAGAACCACGCAGCTGCGCGAAAGCACAACATCGGCTAAAACCACGCGGCTGCGCAGATGAGCAGCAACTCGCTAAAACTACACAGCTGTATTACGCGATGCGCCATTGTCGCTCAAAACTGCATTTCTACCATTTATATGCACAAGATGACAAAAAAATGAAATCATTGCGCAGTCATGAACGAGCTGAGCATGCAAAACACCTAAAAAACGGGTGAGAGTCCGGATAAAGGCCATCCAGCTGAGCACATCCGACTTTCAAAACTACATTGGTTACATTTAGGCCATGCCCAGCAAAATAGGGCTGCAAAGTCCTGGAACGAAGGCGATGCCAAAGAGCAACTTCTATAACTTATTAAAGCATATGCCGTGCGGTCGTTCGCCGCTCAAAACGGGGCGAACATTTTATGCGCATGACAAAAAAAATAAAGGCAACAGTTTTAATCGGCTACGGTCCTGAACGCAAGCGGCGCATGCGCAGCAACTCAGGCTAAAAAAACTACGAAAGCAACTCAGCGCGAGCGCAGATCGCGTAGCATTCGTTCAGGTTCAAAACTGCATTTAACATTTATACGCAAACGACACCAGAAATGAAAGGCTGGGTCTGGCGTGAGTCTTGAACGCTGCTGCGCGATGCGCGAGCCTCGCTAAAACTTACGCGAGCTGCGCATGTAGCGCGGGTCGCCGTAAAACTGCATTTTACCATTTGTATGCGCGAAGACCATACCAAAATGAAAGTCCCGGCGAGTCCTGAATGCAGC
>JAHFZB010001015.1:0-18167 GCA_036884735.1 Huso huso
TTTCCGCTGTCTGCGCTACTGTGAGCACCTGAACGGACCTGTCCAAAGTTGCTGATGCCAACAAGCTTCCGCGGAGGTCTTGATCACCCAGTCTCGGCAGGATTAGGAGCGCCCCTTCTTCGGTTCGGGTAGGGGCAGCTAATTCGGGAAAAAGGACTTTGCATTGTTAAGAGCAGTACAGTATTTCACTACTTTCATCCACATCCCATTAGAGCCTATTTTGAGGAAAGGTGTGTTCACATCCGCATTGGGCGTCCCGTTAATTTATGAGGGTGCGCCCCAGTACCGTGCGCAGTATCCGCATGTACATCAGGGCCAATGGCAATACTTTAACCAGGAGAGCCCTGTTTCAGCCATGAGCTTAGTTAGTTTAGTTTTTATTGTTTGGTTCGCTCTCTCCACCAAGCCTCCACTTCATGGGTGGTAGCTACAGTGTGTGCGTAAATCAATTTGTAGGCTTTCAGAAATGTTCTGTACCACACTGTTCACAAAATGAGAACCAGTCAGATGTCAATTTAGATGGCAGACCCCATCAATCTCTCTCATCAGGCTTTTGCCACCGCCATAGCTGTGGCATGTCTGCAGGGGAATGCTCAATCCATTTAGAAAAGCGCCAATTATCACAAGGCAGTACTTGTAACCTGCAAGGTGTTAATTCAATAAAATCCATCATGACATGTTCGGCGGCCCTCAGGCCTCGATGAGCTGATACGACATGGAGGCATATGCTCACATTGTTGGTCATTAAATCACACATTTAGCACAAAATTGGTTAGCATATGTAGAAAACCGAGTAAACCAAAATTGTTAACCACATTCACCACCCTCCCTTTGACAATGGTCTTGGTCAGAAATAGCTACATAAAGGAAACATGAACGGGAAGGGCAGGCAGTGGGTCCCCTCGCCAAATCTTGGCGAGCTGCTAGTGTGTGCCTGTATTTACATACAGCAGCTGCTCATCACGGGCATCAGTAAGATCGGGTCATGGCTTGCAGACCTGTTCTACTAAGGTGGTGCAATCAAGAGGCTCTCCATCGGCTTCTGTAGAAGAAGTAGTAGGTTGCTACGTACAGCTGCTTAGCACAACATGTGACATGGCTTACACACATTCTGTAATGTAATAGACGAGGCTGAGTCAGATGTGCTGTCTTGCCTGTGAAATGAGAGTATGTACTGCATGAGGAACATGTGCTGGTTAGAGGGCACATTGCACCAGGTCACATCAGGCCAGCACAGTTTCAGTGGCGGCGCCACCGCCTTGGCAACAGACCAGCCTCGGCTACGCATCAAGGCGCCAGAGTAAAAGCTACAGGACGCGAGCTTCTCATGCTCTTGTGTCAGTACTGCCGACATGAATCCTCCCTTTTCACAAACAAACAGGTTAAAAGGTTTAGAGTGATCGGGTAACCAAGACAGGCTGGAGAGACAGAGTTGTTTAAGTTTTTTTTTTGAGGGACAGCAGTCCGTTGTATTCAGTCAATTGTGTCTTCATAGTCATCTTATGCATATGTATCAAGTCAGCTAGGGGCTGTGTTACGCCAGCGTAATCTGAACTAAGCTCTACAGTAGCCAGCCATACCTAGCAACGTCATCATGTGTTATTTATTTTATTTTATTTTTTTTTTTTGTGGTGGCTTGGGGCAGTGTCAGGAATTGGTAGTGACACGCCCAGGCCCAATTTCCTGCCTTTCTGGTGTAATATCGGTCCCAAGTATTTACAGATGGTGACACGAGCTGCAGCTTTTTTTTTACACCCATGGTCATTACGAGCTAGGTACTCTAAAGAGCTCTGTATCAGTTTTGCATGCTAAGGAGTTTCAGAACATAAAAGCAAATCATCCACATACTGTATGAGGTGTTTCACCAGGGGGAACAGTTCTCCAGATTCTGCGCCTAAAGCGGGGTAGGTTGGTGACTCGTGAACCCTTGAGGCATAATCAGTCCATCGTTTCATAAAGGTGAAAGCAAAACCAAAAATCAGAGTCCTTGTAACAGGGATGTTGAAGAATGTATTTAGCAATCAATAACAGTAAACCACTTGCACTGGGGAACAGCTATCAAAACAGTGACTGGGTTTGCACACAGGCTGGCGTCATTTACTAACCTGAGGTCTTGACAAACGCTATCCTCCCGAGGTTTTGCGGACCGGAAGAACTGGAAGGTAAAGTAGTCTGGCAGGGCACAATGGTCTCATGAGACCAAAGACGACGCACAGGAGCAATGCCTTCTCTGCTTCCTTGCTGAGAGGATATCGGGCCAGGCCGGTGTGTGCTTTTCGGTGTGACTGTTAGCTCTGCCCTTTCAAGGCTAATATCATACTTATCTTCTGCTCCATAGAGAATCGGAGGCCGATCAGGGTGAAACGCTCCCAGTGCTCCCCAGGCACATCTCGGCTCCCTGCCCCATGGATTCCCGCTGACAGGCGCGACCAAAAAGAAAGGAGTGCAAACAGCGAAAGCACTGGGGAGACTTGAACTGGCCTTCACTTTGCCAGTCAGTCGCAACACAGACCTCTAAGCCAGACACCAGTATTCTTTCCACTCTACATCAAGCATACTATATTTGGCACAGAGTCAGTTGTGTGGTAAAGTAAAAACTGATCGCTATTAGTTTAATGGCTGCAACACAAAAGTGTAAACCTATATACAAGGCTGTGCAATGTAATTGTTTCATAATGGAGGTTGTGCTAACCACTTTTTCTCAAATTATAACTTTGATAAAGGTGGAGTACAGGGCAGTGCAATGTAAGGATATATGATATAAACCCAGTTTATGACCCAATGTTGTCGAGCCAATTTGGGTAATTTCAATTTGTTCATCTGCTTGTATATCCCATGAATAGAACCAACCACGGGTCTCAATCATTTCGCGGGACACGAACGTAACTCCTTTTGCTCGATGAATTTCACAATTGAATTTTCATATAGTAGGATCTTGTCCTTAGTTGCATAGCATTCAGAGAAAATAAACCGATGCATAAACGCTTTCCTTCATATTGTACCTGGTTAAGGCATCATAATTTTCTCCTCAATATTTACCCCGAGGCTCCCCACTGTTTTTACTGATTCATTTGATATCATTGGGTTATGACAGTTCTAGCATTATGACAGATATTGCAGCACCAGTATCAATTAAGAATTAAATGACTCACCATTCACGAAGAGACCAACCGTGGGGCTTCTTAGCTTAGAAAAGAACGCATCGCTTGTTCGCTGTTTTGGTGTCAGCTGCCCTTGCCTCTACTTCATTCTGGTTTCGGTTTGTATAGAGTTACCGGCGGTGGGAGCCGCCTGCCAGTTACTCCGCTGGTTTGTTGTTGTTGCTACAACTCTGGACAATTTCAGCAAATGTCCTTCCTGGGCCACAATTATAGCAATCTAGTGTCTTTATCCCCTGTTTAGAAGTTTTCGTTGTTACCGCCCGCTTCTCCTAATTCTCCCTCCACACCCGCCCGTCCGCTGGTATCCGCCTCGGTTGGAACCTTTGTCTGATACGTTGCCAGTTGAGCTGTTTGTACTTGACCTTCTTCGCTTTGTCTTTTGATTGCTCTCTGCTTCTGTTGTCTTTCAGTGCTTGCAGTCGTTCGACAATCCTGAATGAGGGGAGCCGCTCCATTCAATGTATGTCATCCGCATTCGTTTATTGAGGGCAGGTAACGAAGTCCGCGTATTACATGTTTTTAAAAGACTGTTGTATTCATCGGTGCTCAGTCGAGTCCATGTTTATGAAGCACGCTCAATTGTCTATATTCCTCTAGAGACTCTTTGAGTGCTGTGTGTAGCTATGTATAGCATCCCACTGGTCTTAGTAGGGTATTGCCGCTTTCAATCTGTCCAGCAACTGTTCAAACCGGCGTTGATAGCTCTTCATCCCCCGTCGTTTCATCGCCAGATTTTCGGCCAAAGTATCTTCTCGATGTCCCAGCTTAAGCTTTAATTTGTATCGCGATAATGCCCTATTTCAGCGGGCAGAGGGTTTGTATTGACGACAAGACGGGTCATCTGCTCGCTGAACCGAACCGCATCCTAGTTGGTCAAGCAAGTCTTAGCAATGTTCCTTAATCTCATCTTGTCTCCAGGCGCTTGAATCAGGACCTCTACAGCCAGTCCTATGTCCCGGGTCAGGTTCTCTGCCGGTCTTGGCTGTGGATTTGTACGCCTGTCAGGGGCCTGGATAATGTATGCTAACTGGATTGCCTTTGTCCTCTCAACTATGTAGTGTGAGCGTGGTTAGAGATCCTGATGTCTCGGGGATTCTGGCGATGGTAAGGAGCTCAGTCCAGGCACTCAAGGGGACCAAATCCATCGAACCACCCTGTAAACCTGTCGGTTGCTTGGGTGATGTCAGGCGGAGGTGCGGCAGGGACTCCTCTGCTGTGGGCGGAGGGCTGCTGGACCTGATCGGGCTGGTCGGCTGAGGAGCAGGGTCAGGAAACAGAACACAACATGGGGTCCTTTCCCCATCGTGAATTTCTATTTCTCTCTGTTTTCTTTTTTTTCCTCAGTACTATCTTTCTGACTTGTTTTACCATTATGCCCTTAGCCTGCATGCTATTTGTCGTTCAGCTCGCTCCCATTTCATAACTATCCCAGTCAACTTTATTTTCTTTTTTCTTTCTTTGTCT
This sequence comes from Huso huso, assembly GCA_036884735.1. Classification (NCBI taxonomy): domain Eukaryota; kingdom Metazoa; phylum Chordata; class Actinopteri; order Acipenseriformes; family Acipenseridae; genus Huso; species Huso huso. Next base: position 4,626 of record JAHFZB010001015.1, read on the forward strand.
TCTCCTCAAACTCTCTAACTTTCTCCCCACATTCTTGTAATTTTCTTTTCACTCAGGGTCCCTTACCGAACTGTCGGCGGCCACAGAACAACCTGGTCTACAACAATCACGATTCTATTTATCAGCCATCGTCAGTCTCGGTCCAACCAGCCGGTCCGGGAGAGACAGGACCTCCTTTACTACTACTTGACCCCATTGTAATCAAACCCACGCCACAAGACACACACACAATTATTAGATAACACTCATTCACTCACTCATTCACACGGTTATTCGTCATCCACACTATAATACTGCTCTGGCTTTTATTTCCACTTTGCACAGAAAAAAAAAAATGATTCTTTGTTAATTACCATCCAACAGTGCGCTATGGCATTAATCAACAACACTAGTAGTACACTTTTTTTTTTTTTTTAACTGTGCATTTAATTTTTTTCGATTGTTATTTTTGGGTTCAATATTCGGTATTTCATGGCCAATGTCTTTTTTTTTTTTAACTAGTTTCATTTGTAATTACTTATTAGTATTATTCATAGATCATTCTAATCACTTAATTTACCTGTTTCCGGATCAGACTTTATGTCGATGACAAACAAAGTTCCCAGAACTCTTTTTCAAGTAGCCTGCCCCAGAACGGGTTTTATCAGGTTCCCAGAACCCGGAACCATCGTGGTTCATCTTAATTTTGTCTTTCAGACAATAGAGTTCCCAGAACTCTTTCTGGGCGCAGCCTCGTCTTCAGAACGGGTTTTACCAGGTTCCCAGAACCTGAACCACGTGGTTCATCTTACCTTGTCTTCTAGACACAGAGTTCCCAGAACTCTTTTTCATGCGCAGCCTGCTCCCCAGAACGGGTTTTATCAGGTTCCAGAACCTACCAATTGGTCTATTTTATGTATGAGGAAACCAGTCTCACCCTTTATGAAAATTGACGGCGATCCACCACCGATGCTCCCAGCCGGGTTCATATATGGGTCCTTTCCTCCGAAACTATTTGAGTGTTGTTCCTGAGCCACTTCCGGCAGACCCCTTGCACGGTGGTTAACCCCAAAGTCCCTCGAACGATCGAAACGGAGTTTAGTCATTCCATCTGTCGCTGGAAGAATTGTCGTGGGAAATTCTAATAAAGAAGAGAGACCGCGACCCAAACACACAGGGCTCCTTTATTTAAGTTGGTAAACTGAGAACACTCAGCACAGGGTGCTGGGATAATCATCGAGCAGTGTTCCAACATGTACAGAGTTAGATCAGTTTCTTATATACCTTAAACTGTCAGGAAGGCAGAGGGTTAGTCAATGATGATTCAGATATTAGCATATAAGAAAAAAACAACTTATAACTATGCATACGTGGCATAGTTAACAAGCAGATAAAAGGATGTGGGTGGTTTGGGTATACGTAAAAGACACTTCTGGCTCATCCTTTATTCCTCACAGCCGCAGCTGCAGTGTGTAGGTATCTTGGCGGTTACTATCTTTAGCAAAAGCATACAAGGTTATGTGAGCAAGGTTATGGGAGTACAAAATGCCAGTGCTTATGCTCAGCTAATTCTATTTTCTGTAACATTTCATTACAGTCTCTAGAGCAGGAACTTCAACTCTATGAGTTCTGGCGGCCAAACGGAGTTGCCATAAGAGCCTCAAGTACAACGTTAAGGCTCCACTCAGGGAAGAGCAGTCCCCACGAGGGACACGAGATATGGTCAGCCAAATGTCTTCAACGTGGAAGGAACCTCCCATAGAGCAAGTCCTGCAGGAACTGCAAAATAACCGGCATCGGCACGTATTAGGTCATGGTTCTAGCCGTATCACCAGGCATGAAATACTTCCACCTCACGGGTATACACCACCCTCTATTGAGCTTTCGTCTCAGCATTTTGCATAGTGCCTGGCTACCATGTCTGAACAGCCCCAGGGCTAACCAGCGGTCCCTTTCAGGGGCCAGACCCACAACTGGAACCCGCCCGGATCCGGTGCCACGCAGCACCCCATACTTCGCGGAGGAGATCCGCGAGCGGATTTTGGCCGCTCCAATCAGCAACTGGCACAGGGTCGCAACCATATCCTCCTGGGCCACCTGGGGCAAACTAGAGAACTGATGTTTTTTCTCCACCGGATTTCAGGAAAGCCGGGAGCAGCTGTATAGGGAGGAAAGGCGAGCAGCACTTTTAGCCAAGCGCGGCGCTTAGGCGCCTGCTCAGTGGGACCTCTGAGCCGGCCAGAGGGAGTACCAGGGGCAATGTGTCGCCCTCCGCTGAAGCTTAAGAGATCGACCTATGCCTTCCCGAACTGTTCTTAAATGCGCCCACTGACTGAGGGTGGAGACGCCACTGACGGATGTGGACCGCCTCCCTGAAAGGAGATCTGCCGCTATGTTCATCACCCTGAATATGCGGCCGCCTGCAGGGACAGCAGGTTGGCTTGAGCCCACACTCAGTAGCTTTGAAAAGCTATGCGGTGTAACCCCGAGACCGGCGTCTCGATGATTGATACACGCCATCATTGTGCTGTCCGGTCTCGACCTCAGCACATGTGCGCCATCAGTACTGGGCTGGGGTGACAGAGCAAGGAACATCACCCACAATTCCAGTATGCCCACGTGGGTGCCCAGCGGTCCGGAAGGATCCGCGATTCCCTGCCTCCCAGAGACGTCTTCAGCTCAGGGCTGGAAGCATCTATTGTCACCACTTGGTGAGTTAAACGCCGGGCTGAGATGGAACGCATTGAGCCACGCCTGCAGCGGACGCATGCGGCAGTGCCCAGTTGAATCGGCATTGAAGGCGGCTATCAGGTCCAGCAGTTTGCACATCTAATGTCACCGATCCTTGTCGAAACAGGGAGAGGCAATCCTGAATACATCCGTCGTCCGGCTGCAACGCGCCATTACATTGAAATATCCATCCGGAGCCCAAGATATGTGGTGCATTGCACTGGTGTTTGACTTTGCATTGTTCAAGGTTGCCCAGGATTGGCCAGATGTCTGGCCAATTGCAGGGCTATAGGCTCCCCTCCCTCTGAGACTGGAAGAGATCAAACAGTCGCCGAGATAGTTCAAGATGCCCTGACCCCTGCAACCGCAGGGGAGCTAGAAATACGCCCATGCACTTTGAAAACATACGCTGAGGCCAGAGAGATTCAACGCAGCACAACGAACTGCACGCTTCCCTTGAGAGTGAAAAGCTAGATACCTGTGCTATGGACTCCAACGGAATGTGGAAGCACGCTGTCCGCAGAATCCACGTCAGGAACCAATCGCCTGGCTGGACGGACTGGAGGATGTGATGGTGCGTCAGCATTCGGAACCTTCTCTCTTTCTTTCAGAAACCCGCTGAAAGCTCTCAGGATCTAAGAGATGGGGCTAACCCTCCATCTTTTTTTGGGTACTAGAGTATCTGAGGTACCCTCCCTCCTGGGAGACCCGGCTCACTCGATTTAATGGTTTTTGCTATGCGCAGCAAGACTGCCACTCTTCCTGAAGTACCAAGGCTTGCCCGGGTCTGGTTACAAATGTATTTATGACACTCGAAGGGGGAGGTCCCGAGCGAAACTGGAGCTAGCCGGTTTATAACGGGTATGCTGCACTCCAAACATTCGAGGTGTTACCAGTACCGCAGCTGATGTGCCGAGAAGGGGTCAGGAGGCTCACCTTCAGGGGCCCTGCAGAGGCTGCTGTGGCTGGGGCTGAGGCTGGTGGTAGTGGTGAGTGCAGTGCTGCTGAGTGCGCACCCCAGGGGCGCTGGTATGTGGAACAACCACGCCGCTCTTCTGCCTGCTGAGCCCCTACCGCTTGGAGGTGCTAACCTAGTCAGCCCCTGGGGCTGTGGGGACCGAACCGTCAGTGACGTCCCGTCTGAGTCTGGGGGCCCGCCAACGCTCGACCTGCGCCGGAGCGCCGTGAGGAGCAAGCACTGCTACCTGACTGGAAGCCTCCCGGTCCCGGCGATTTCTGTAGAATTCTTCCACTGCTGGCCCAAACGATGTCCAGGGATAAGGGCACCGCTAACGCGAGATTTATCCGCCGTCCGGGACTTTGGCCTGTACGTTTCGCCAGCCGTACACAAACCAAGCCCGCCAGGCTTCTCGGCCCAGGCTTGTCCCCTGCAGCCCAGAGATCTGCAGAAAATGTCAGACAGAGGCGCAGCCTGACACCACCGGCCCGGGAGTGGGGCCTCACGCAAGACCCATCCAAATGTCGTAGCACACTCAGCCGAGTTGGCTACAGGTCGCCATGTCCCCTGCTGCACATGCCAGCTTCAGATGCGCTCCGCCACCCGACACTGAGGGTTAGGCACATCGGGTCTCTAGCGAGCCACCCAAGGGCTCAACCAGGGCCGAATGGTGGAGTCCACCGGTGAAACCCCGCCAGGCCCAGGGGCTTATCTGCGCCTAAGGAAGAGCTGTGCCATTGTTTAGAAATACCGGGGCTGAAGCTATCCCAGGAGGAGCGCACCTCCTCCACAAAATCCGGGAAAGCCGAAAACACTACAGGCGGGGAGCCATGCCCGTAATGAACACAGAGCGCGCAGTAGACCGCTGCGTCCAGGGACCCAGCAGTCGCAGCTGGGCGCTGCCTCCATCAGAGTCGAGACCGGCTTGGCAACGGGTGGAATTGGCCCGACACGATCGGAGCTGATCCCCAAGGGGTGTCCTTAACGCATGTCGAACGAGAGGAAGCCATCACCGGGAGGCGTTATAGATAGCGTGTCTCTTTAAGGCCAGCTGAGGGGGTCAGATCCCTGTCTCTCCTGCGAGGACGCTGGGGCTGCAGCGGGGCTGACCGAGCAGAAGCCACAGCCTGCTTAGACAATAGATTCAGGACTTGGAGCTATTTGCGCTAGGTCGAATGTCCCCGCTTGCTAGGAGCGCTAACCCGCTTAGGGGCTGGGGAGCGATAGCCAGCACTCGGGTATCTCCTACATGGAGCCCAAAATACTGTCAGGGGAACCAAAAGCCGCTGACGGACCTCTCTGGCTTTCTGTAACTGAGCCTCCTTTATCATGGGCCAAAGTTCACAGACTTACAGGCCACATCCCTCTTGAGGGCCATAGTGGTATGCGGGACACCCAAGCAACCGGACAAAGAGGGTATGTTCATCCTTGTGGGATATTGGCTTTACAAGTCAGACAGGCATGGGACTATTACCTGGATAATTCCTGAGCAGCATTATTATGTCTGTATATATATATGTATATATATATATATATATATATATATATATATATATATATATATATATATATATATATTTTAATATTTATTATTATATATATATTTATTATTACATATATATTGATATATATATATATTTCACAGACTAGCCTTGTACCACGAGGTATGCGCTAGCAGTAAGAACGGTGAAAGCAAACGTGTCGCTCATGGAATGTTCCAGATCACAGCCGGTGTATCCCGCGCCTGTGTGCGCAATCCCTATTAAAGGGGAAAAGGACCTTGGCGCCAGACAATGTTTCAAGAATGTAGAAAGCTATGCACACCAGCACTGAACTCAGTACAGTACCTGCTCCACCCACGCCCAGCCAAAATTTCACAAAGAACCGACAAGACAGGGCCTCTGCGCGCGCTGCTGTACCGCAGCACCAGAGGGGGCACCACGCAGTATACCCCTGACCGCTGCGGGTTCACACACACCTGGTATATACCAGGGGGACAAGGCCGAAGCCACAGTGGAGTTTTCCTTTTTTTTAAAACACAGTTTGAAGGAAGTGGCAGAGAGAGAGAGTACATCAACGCCTGGGCGAACCCGACTTCACCGGTGGTGGTTGTTCGCCGACGTCGCCTGGACGGGTACAGCACCCAGCCCGAGAAGCGAGCGCTGCTTGGTCACTCGACAGCGGGACAAGTTGGCAGGCCTGGCCCCGAGGGAGGATAAATGTGTAATCCCCTCATTAGAAAAGACAACTATTCGCTGGGTGGCTGCACAGACGCAGCTCACACACAACAGACAGAAGAGCAGCCCACCAGAAGGGGGCCTGAAAGACAGAAAGATGAAATACTGTTCTTTTTCAAGAGTCGCTGATTCCAGAAAGCGGGTAAGTCAGCCGGGCACGAATGCCAGGAACTACAACAGACCCGAATCATTACAGGCTCTTCCAGTCAACACGCCTTTTAGTTCAAGACACAGAGGTCTCCACCTACCATCTTGAGAAGAAAAGAGGGATCTTCCGGGTGAGTGACGGTTTGTACCGGTAAGGGACCGAAAAGGCCACTCCACAGGAAGGGCCCTCTCGGCAGCTCTGATATAGAGAGCTCAGTATACCCACCCCAGGGCAGGGGGATATCCCATAAGTATGTTGGTGGTCGCCTTCACTTGGAGAAAAGGGAACTGCAGTGCGCCCGTCGACGCCTTCCAAAGCACAAAGGAAGATTTTATATTTTAGCAATTGAAGAGTTTGTGTTATTTGAGAATAAATAGAAATGGCTTCAGTTTGCTTTCACGTAAATATGTTTGTACTGAACTAGATGATAACTTATGAGTAGTTGTGGGCTTGTTTTAGCTCTTTTAGAAGTATTTTCTTGTAGAGGAAGAAGTTTAAAAGTTGTAATTTTTACAAAGCAGTTACATACAGTCAAAGTTAAATTTAGTAAAATAATTTTTCTGATTACTTTGATAGACTACTATATCAACCTATTACTTTGATTATAAGAAGATTCCATTTTATCATTGGCTGCAATGCTTGATTGGGAGAAGATATTTTGAACTGATTTCAGATTTGAATAGCAGAGAAGTAGAGGAAGATTTCATACACTATTAGTACACAATTAGGTACATTGTTTTATTAATTGTCTCATGCTTAGAATGGCTATAATTTGAAATTGCTCAAAAGTTCATGACAGTTAATTCAACAATGGAAGTAGCTCACTGAAAGAAGTTGATGGGTTACTAAACAGCTAAAATTCTTGTTTGGTAAAGTTATTTCTGTTTTGATTTCAGATTTGAATAGCAGAGAAGTAGAAGATGATTCCATATTTCAGAATCCTTTTGTCTTGTTGGGAAAGTGGTCAGCAGCCCAGCTTGTGTCAAAAGTTACATCGCGACAGTGAATAGAATGTTGGTGTCAGGAGTTTTCAAACAATGGGGAGATTTAGAATGTTGAAAAAGTCCAATTAAAGTGAATGAAGATGGACAAAAAGGACAAAATCTTAATAGTTTAAAAGATATCAAAACGTTGTATAGAAGCAAGCACACTATTCCAGACCGTTCAATGCTGCTTTTGAAGTTTGAATGGCGTTTAGCTTTAACGGTGTAAGAGGAGTATCGTGTCAAGAAGAAGAAGTAGTATGCAGCAGTTGCAGTATTGACCTAGTCCCAAGAACTTTATCTTTTTGGTCTTTCTGGGCACAATTAAAAAAAAAAGAAAGCAATGTCATTTGTAAATAAACTAATTTGATAGAAAACTTAAAGTTTTAGAGGGTAAGTACGTATTTGAATGCAGTATGTGAATATTTCCCTGATTATGGCTGATAATACCAAGTCTTGCCTCCAGTTAATATTTTAGAAAAAACTACTTTGCTAAGAGCAGAAAAAACAAGCTGGCAGAGGATGGTTTTAATCCATCGACTTCCGTTGGTGGGCTCAGCACGCCCGCCAGCGCCTACCTGCTACAAAGTTGTCTCATGATTGAATTCTAAAAGCAGAAGAAAAAAAAAATACTGAATTATTTTAACCAGCCACATGGCAGTGGCCGGGTCAACCATAGAAACGCTGGTAAACCAGAGGTGATCCGCTTTCTTTTCCCAAATACTTTATGCAAAGTTTGCAGCCTTCGCTCACTTGATCACAGGCAGTTTTATCCCCAGTTTTGGCTGATACCCAATATACTGCTGTCTCTGTAAATGTGTTAAATCGCGGGAAAGCTTTTTGTTGAAAATTACACTGAAGACTTCTTTTTGTTAAACCAGGCTTACAATGAGATATTGTCTTGTTTTTAAGTAGATTTTGTGAAGATCGTATGGGCGCTATAGAAAATATTTAAGATTCATTGATTTAATGTTAGCCTGCGTTCGGTCTGGGAAGTTTAATTTTTTAAAGACAGCCCGAGTCTGATAAATGACATTGTAATTATTTGAGATGCATGTAGACAATAATGTAGGAGCACCGACACAGTTCTGCCTAGGTTCCATAGTGTAGTGATTATCACGTCTGCTTTACACCAGAAGGCCCTGGTGCTATCCCCAGTAGAACCATTGCCGCATGTTTTTTATTACTGGTCAAGACAAAATCTCTTTGTGGTTGCCGATCATTAATTACGGATGTAAGTTCCTGGTCCCATCGTATAAAGTAAGACAGTTTATTCACAAATAATTACATACACTTTTGTTTATGTTTCTTTTGTTGATAAATTAACCCAATACATTATTGCATTTCCGCCACGTCATTAGATGAGCAAAGCCTCTTTGTGCCAGTGCGCATTCAGGAGACATGAGAGAATCCTTTCTGTGTCACTCAGTACTGCCAGCTTTCCCCGTTGGTGATATATTGGTCAGCATAGCTGCTTTCAAGAATTTGAACAAACGATTCCCAGCCAGTACAACTGTGTTTATGCCTACGTTTCAATTAATGAACATTATAAAGCAAATCGCACTGTTTTATGTTTTCTTTACTTTTTAAAGCTGAATCAAAACACACTTCCGACAGCTTCATAGCCCTGCTATTTTCGAACACATATTGGTGGCTGTTCCCATGACGCTAGTGATAGTGAGTGTTTTCCTAGTATCAGCGTCGGCATTACCATGCGTTTGGCATGCTTGCTGTGCACTCTGCCATTGCATAACAAGAACACCCGGCGGGACTTCATGGCACAGCGGTGGCGCGTGATGACTCGTCCACATCAGATCAGAGGTTGCGTGTGCAAATCACGTCGAGGTCAAATTTTTTGTTTCTATCCCACTATTTCATCTTTTAACGTGTTTGGATTTGAATGTTTCAGGCGTTTATTTATACAATTTAGCCTACACAACATATTGATTGTATAGCGATCAAACAAGATATGGTATTAACAATACAAACTAACTTGAGACAGCCCTAACCGTTAAGCATACCTTAAGTTTGTCGTGTGATACAAAAGCAAGTATTATCATTTTGATTGTTCAATTTATTTTTTGGTTGCAAATGGCACATTGCCAATAAAAAAAAATATAGAACAATCTGAATCGCTCTTATCGAAAACAGCGATGTAGCCTATGAGAATCGCTGCCACAATACCAGGGAATTAGCTCAAATGATAGCGCAAGAAGTACCAGGATCGATGCCCGCGTTCTCCAAATAGTTTTAATGTATACGTATTTAGTCCCAATGCATCATGGAGAGAAATGCAAAGTGTGACAATTCTTTGTAACAGAGAAGCCCGCCCTATATGTATTTTAAAGCACAGTCTGCTAATTTATTCTTTGTAACAGAGAAGCCCGCCCTATATGTATTTTAAAGCACAGTCTGCTAATTTGTAACATTCCCAAACTGAAAAAGTGCAGTGCGCCCTCCGTCGTATGTCTCCGGAGAAGCACAAAGGGAGATTTAATGTATTTTTTAGCAATGGATCACGCCTCATTTGCATTGCCTGCCTTCCTCCTTTGCAGTGTAAAGTATGTCAAATGTGTTCTTAAAATCTGATGAAGATTCCCATTTGAACCGTAGTATTTGGTTTCCATTGTTATTTACACACACTGCTGTGTTGGACCCCAGATGTGTTATCTAACAAAATGACGTATGTTGTGCTGCCATAATGGATTACATAGACTTTCCTGCCCCGTGTTGCTTTCTTCTTAGATGTGGTTTTCAGGTTAGGCTGAGTTCTGCTCCCTCGATCAGGTTCTGCAGCATCTCGCCTTGCTAATCACTCCCGTATGCTTTAGAGGTTGAGCAGGTTGGTCTCTGTGGCGCAATCGGTTAGCGCGTTCGGCTGTTAACCCGAAGGTTGGTGGTTCAAGCCCACCCAGGGACGATGCTTTTTGAATTTCTTAATCACATTAGAAAATGGCACTAGTACGTTGTTATTTCCTCCAATTACAATGAAGAAAAAATATGCTCTGTTTTTAGTTCAAAATAATACAAAACAAAACAAAATGTCTTGGTGTTTGCGAAACCCGGGATCGAACCAGGGACCTTTAGATCTTCAGTCTAACGCTCTCCCAACTGAGCTATTTCGGCTTGACAGGACTGCGTTTTCGAGATAGCATTCTTTTGTCACACCATAAACAACCTAATAGACAAATGCATTTTTACAAATGCATTTTGAAACATAAGTTTTCTCCCAAATGCGGTTCTCAACAAATGGTTTAGCTTTTGTTCTACTCCTTCCAGAGTAAGACCAAATGGCAAACATCTAGGAAACAGGTAAAGACTGCAACCGCTGCCTGAATGTGCAGCGCTTGAACTGCCTCAACAAACGCTTTAGCTCTACAACCCGTACATTGAAAGTCTATTAACATCTTCAACACAATTATCTGTGTTCCAATAGCGTTTAATCCACAGGGTGATCAATAAAAGTGACTGCTGGCTTTGTTAAACAAACAAGACGTTTTCAAGATTCACGCTATGTCTTAACAAGCACAATAGGATAGAGGAACATAAGAACATAAAAGTTTCCAAACGAGAGGAGGCCATTCAGCCCATCTTCCCTCGTTTGGTTGTTAGTAGCTTATTGATCCCAGACTCTCATCAAACAGCTTCTTGAAGGATAACAGGGTGTCAGCTTCAACAACATTACTGGGGAGTTGGTTCCAGACCCTCACAATTCCCTGTGTAAAAAGTGCCTCCTATTTTCTGTTCTGAATGCCCTTATGTAATCTCCATTTGTGATGGCTGGTCCTTGTTTCTTTTTTCATGTTAAAAAAAGTCCCTGGTCGACACTGTCTCTACCTTTAGGATTTTGAATGTTTGAATGTTTGTTCAAGGCTGAATATTATTATTATTATTATTATTATTATTATTATTTAATTCTTAAGACGCCCTTATCAGGGCGACTTACAATCGCAAGCAAATACAAATACATTCTTTTGTTACAATACAAGTCATACAATAAGAGCAAGAATAGATTCAATTCTTTTAGCCTGTAACATGCCTTTTAAACCTGGGATATTTCTGGTTGCTCTTTTGCACTCTCTCTAGAGCTGCAATATCCTTTTGCAGAGAGGTGATCAGAACTGATCACAATATTCTAGGTAAGGTCTTACTAATGCATTGTAAAGTTTTACAATTGGATCGTGGTCTCAGGCTGGGATGCGGACCATTGAGAACAGTACAAACGATCTATTACTGGAAGTGGCTTACATGAGAAATGCAAACGTTTAACATGCTAGGATGATCGACTTCAGCATTCTCCAACTGCTGTTTACATTTTCTAACACTGTTACGAGGACGAATACAAAGTTTGACGCTTTCCTTGTAAGTGGGGTAAAACAAGTTATTTTCAGATGTAATGCCTTTTTAAGCTCAATCTAGTCCTGCGTAGTGCAAATAACATGCCTATATTTTATATTAGTCAAGCCCTATTTAAAGTGTTCTTAAATTGTTTTAACATTAGCAATGATCCATTTGAAATTTGCTTATTGATTTAAACAACTGAACAATTTTAGGCTTGATGGTTTCTTTTTCCGCGTTTCTACCAGTATGAGATAAGCACTCAGAATGTGTCCCCTTCCTTCAACAATCCACCGACTGAAGATTGAGGGTCATCAGTAGCAGCGAGCAGGTGCCCAAAACAACACTCATTGTCAGCTCGTTGCTGAGAAGAAAACACTCCCGCTCCTCCTGGGGATACCGAGACCAATCTCTTCAAAACATGTTTCACTCTAGAAATGATCCTTGCAAATATAGTCTTAACTTGTATTGGCAGACCGTCACCCCAACTGGCAAGCTCAATTCATGTGATACAACGACTGGGCAAAAACGAGGTGTTACATTAACAATACAAACTAACTTGAGACAGACAAGCCGTTAAAGCACACGTTAAGTTTGTCGTGTGATACAAAAGCAAGTTTTATCATTTTGCATTGCCTGTCTCGTCAAACAAGCTCGAGCCACAGCACACAGCGCTGCTGCAGCGGGACATAGAGGTGGATTTTAAAGCGACTGAATCAACGAGCTTGAGACTACTTTTTGAAGAAATTGAAAACATACATCTAATCGAAATATTTTCTATTTTGTTAATGAATTTATTTTTGAATTTGCAAATCAGTTCAGTTTATATTTTAGAAAAACTACTTTGCTAACAGAAGAAAAACAAGCTAGCAGAGGATGGTTTCGATCCATCGACCTCTGGGTTATGGGCCCAGCACGCTCCGCTGCGCCACTCTGCTACAGTTGCCTCAAGACTGAATTACCAAGCAGAAAAAAAAACTGAACTCATCGTTTTAACCAGACACACGGCAGTGGCCGGGCCGAACCATAGAAACGTTGCAAATCAGAGAACCGTTTTCTTTCCTCAAAAATACCTTTATGGAAAATATGCAGCTTTTCTGCCCACTTTGATCACGGGCAGTTTTATTCCCAGTCTCGGCTGCCAATTCCAATATTCCGTCTCTAAAGCATCGTAAATCGTGGAAAGCACTCTTTGTTGAAAATTACACTGAAGACTTCTTTTTGTTCGACCAGGCTTACAATGAGATATTGTCTTGTTTTTAAGTAGATTTTGTGAATCGTATATGGGGAGCTATAGAAAATATTTAAGATTCATTGATTTAATGTTAGCCAATTCGGTCTGGGAAGTTTAATTTTTAAAGACAACGCCGAAGGGTCTGATAAATGACATTGTAATTATTTGAGATGCATGTAGACAATAATGTAGGAGCACCGACACAGTTCTGCCCTAGGTTCCATAGTGTAGTGATTATCACGTCTGCTTTACACGCAGAAGGCCCTGGTGCTATCCCCAGTAGAACCATTGCCGATGTTTTTAAATTACTGGTCAAGACAAAGTCTCTTTGTGGTTGCCGATCATTAAACCCATGGATGTAAGTTCCTGGTCCCATCGTATAAGTAAGACAGTTTATTCACAAATAATTACATACACTTTTGTTTATGTTTCTTTTGTTGATAAATTAACCCAATACATTATTGCATTCCGCCACGTCATTAGATGAGCAAAGCCTCTTGTGCCAGTATGCGCATTCAGAGGAGACGCGCTGAGAGAATCCTTTTTCTGTGTCACTCAGTACTGCCAGCTTTCCCCCGTTGGTGATATATTGCTCAGCATAGCTGCTTTCCAAGAATTTGAACCGAAACGATTCCCAGCCAGTACAACTGTGTTTATGCCCACGTTTCAATTAATGAACATTATAAAATCAAATCGCATTGTTTTATGTTTTCTTTACTTTTAAAGCTGAGAATCAAACACACTTCCGACAGCTTCATAGCCCTGCTGGCTACGAACACATATTGAGTCGGCTGTTTCCCATGACGCTAGTGATAGTGAGTGTTTTCCTAGTATCAGCGTCGGCATTACCATGCGTTTGGCATGCTTGCTGTGCACTCTACCATTGCATAACAAAAACACACACTGGCAGGACTTCGTGGCACAACGGTAGCGCG
>JAHFZB010001016.1:5000-18134 GCA_036884735.1 Huso huso
ACTGTGTAATTAAGGTTCCCTTTCAAGTCGAAAATAACCATCAAGGTATGGGACATTGCCGTCAGGCAGTAGGGATTGGCTGAGCTTTGCGTCAAAGCTGCCGATAGGGCTCAACGTAAGCTGCCGTGGTAAGCCCGCCCCCCAGGGAGCTTACTATCGCAGCGCCGGAGAGTCACTTCCTCTTTGCCTTCAGCATCGGTGGCGGTAGGACTTAGAGCTATTTAACTGACTGTACTCACTAAGCTTAGGCTTGAGAAGCTGGTTTTTCCCCTTCTCCAGTTTATTTCAGTTATTATTGTTATTATTGTGTATTGTATTATTTAGAATATATTTTGTGTTTACATTATATATTCCTTTTCGCTTTGCTTCGCATTGCGTTCTTCGTGGTCTCCCTGTCTTTCCTCTGTTCTTTTATTATTATACTGTGTGGGTTTTTATATATATATTCTATATATATTGTATTATTGTGTAATTATATATTTTTTATATATTACATTGTGTGTCGGACGTGTTGTTGCGTTGGCCTTGCCACGCCAAGAGTGCATCCTCGGTCTAGCTTAGGCTATACCGTGTGTGTGTGTGCGGTAGCTTAGGCTATGCCGTGTGTGTGGGTAGTCTGCTCTGCAGTCCCCCCCGCAGGCGCGTTCCCGCAATGGTATTGCACTACACCCCTTCCCTTTGCAGCGTCCACAAAAAAAAAAAAAAAAAAAAAAGCTTTCCTTCACTATACAGAGGAAGACAACCACCAACGTGCAAAATCCCCAGCACCTTCAGGTAGGTATTGCACAGCACCAGACACTGTACCAGCACTTTATGCCCCGCTTTTGAACGGGTCAGACGCCAGGCTGCCTGTGCTTGCGTTCCACGCTATACTCGGCAACCGCGCTCAAGCGCCTCGGCGCTTTGGTGTCAGCGCCAGCGCTTGGCAGCGCCGGCGCTTTGTGCAGCGCTTCTGCGCTGCTTAGTGCTTCTGCACTTGGGGCTCGGGGCTCAGTGCTCGACGCCGACGCTCGGCGCTCGGCACGTTTCCATCTACGCTCGGTGTTCGACGCCGGTGCTCGACGCCGGTGCACGCAGCACCCTCGACGCACCGGTGCTCGACGCCGGTGCTCGACGCCGACGCTTCGGCTCGACGCTCGGTGTCTTCGACGCGACGCACCCTGACGACGACGTAAAAGACGCTCGGCCTCGAGCGCGACGCCGGCGCTTCGGTCGCAGACCCTCGACGCACCTGGGTGCTCGACGCTCGATTGCTCGACGGCTCAGGGGTGCTCGGGCGCTTACGCCGGCGGCTCGCCGACCCTGGCGCTGACGGCTGATGGCATCGCGGCGGCGCCACGCCGTTCGTTGACGCCGACGGTCAGCGCTCACGCGCACCTTTGCGTCGCCGCCGCGCGACGCATCGGTGCTTGACGCTGGCGCTATGCTCGACGGCACGCGACTCGACCCTCGGCGCCTCGGCTGGGCGGCGTTCGGCGCGACGCATCAGGTGCTTGACGGCTATGCCCGGCCGCGCTGGCGCGCTCGGCAGCTGCGACTCGCCTCGTCTTTGACGCCATTATGTCTGTTCCACTGTTGTGTGACCTGTCAGGCTGTTGCCTATGGCGACCCTCATGAGTGACTGACTAAATCGCATGTTTGGGGCGGACCATGCAGCATCTGCCCTGGCAGACAGGGCATACTGCCAGCTATGTCGGGGTTTCAAACACGCACCCCACGCCAGAGAGCTAGGAAGGCGGTGGGAGGTCGTTCCCCATCTTCGGGCTCGCCCCACACCGCCTCGGCCCCACCATCGTCTCATCGTGGTCGCTGCCGGCGGCGTCTCAGCCTATGAGCCCATCTTCCCCAGCTTACAGCTGGTCAGAGGTCTCCACTATGCTGGAACGTTCCGCAGCCTCCTCTCGCGGGCTCACCCCCGTCGAGAGTCGCGATCCAGATCTCGATCGCCTCGCCGGAGAAGACACCCCGGCCTCCCCTCAAGGGGTAGACGGCATCAAGACACATCTGGGGTGGCTGAGTCACCTCCAAGATGTCGCAGTTCATGGAGCTCATGATGGGACAAATAATCCCTCCTCATGACTCTAGCGAACGATGGCGGCTCGGGCCCCAGAAATGGTTACCGACCCAGCGCTAGTCAGCCGATGGCTCCTCCACCAGTTCCCCGGAAGTAGAGTAGGGGCGCCGATGCTGTCTCAAGGGACGATCTGATGCAGACCCGCTCTTTTGAAGATACAGAGCCTGAGGTGGCATCCCAGCACTCTGGGCAGGACGACCCTGAAGTGCTGGATACTAATGACCCTATCTGGTCAGTGGTGGAGAGGGCAGCCCGCCATCTAGGCGTGGACTGGCCCGCATCAGAGCCAACACGTCGCTCTCTGTTTGAATTGCCATCGGCTCCGCCCATTCAGTCCAGGATGCTCCCGGCATTCCCGGATTTTATTAAGGAGGTGCAGTCCACCTGGGGCACCGCCTCCGCCCCCTCGCGACTTCTCAAGGCTTCCGGCCTTCACCATGCACGGGCGAAATGGGCTGGCTGGCGTTGTTTTCCGCCAGTGGGCGCCGCGTTCGCCCGCGCTAGTAAAGCCCCGACACTTTTCGGGGCTGGCTAAGGACCCTTCCTGCCCCAACAGGCAGTGTAGGATTACGGAGGCCCACCTAAAAAAAGGTTATGCCGCGGCTACAGAGGCAGTTAGACTGTCCAACGTGGCCAGCCTCTTGACAGTCTACCAGGCGGGCGCTGATTCCGCGACCTGCCTGAGTCCCCACCCGTCGGGCTCAGGACCGAGCTGGGTGCAGTTGCACAGCTGTTGGTCAGGTTGGCTCAGCTAAATGCGCGAAACACAGGGCAGGAGCATTGCTTCTTTAGTAGTAGCAAGAAGGCAACCATGGCTCACAGGCCAGGGTACAGGAGCCTGATAAGGCCCCGTTGTTAGATGCTCCTATATCCCGGGCACACGCTTGGCCCAGCGGTGGAGGAGATGCTGCAACGCCTCCGTCAAAGGCGCGTGAGGCGTCAGCAGCAGTTGGCTAAGATGTGGCCAAGCAAGCCTTTCCAGCCAAAGGCGGCCGCAGGAGCGCCAATGGCAGGGCGCCGCAGCAGCAGGCGCACCCACAGGGCAGTAAACCGCCCCCCTCGGGGTTGCAGCACGCAGCCAACCAGCATTTGCGACCGCAGCTGGGAGGGTGGCGCCCCAGAGGGAGGTAGCAGACCACGTCCTCGTGGCTCTGGTCAGGCCCCTCGTGAGGCGCGCAGCCTACAGCCCTGAGAAACCCCGCAGCCGTTAACCCACCCCTACACTGTTCCACAGCTCCTGTTCTGGCAACAATGCACCAACGACATCTGGGTGCGCAAAACTATAATCACCGGGTACACCCTTCAATTCGTTAAAACCCCCTTCAGGGGAGTGGTGGTAACTGCAGTGAAGGACCTCGGGTTCAGTCCTCAGCTCTAAATGCAGAAATACAGGCATTGCTCAAGAAGCGTGCCATTCAACTAGTAGACCCTGCCTGACCGACCAGGGTTCTACTCCAAATACTTCCTTGTGCCAAAGAAGGACGACGGGCTCCGCCCCATTCTAGACCTGCGTGTACTGAACAAATACCCTCGGTGTTGTCGTTCAAGATGCTTACGCATTAGGCACATTGTCCAGTCTGTCCGGCAGGGCGACTGGTTTACCACCGTAGACCTCACAGATGCGTACTTTCACGTTCCCATCTGTCCGGGTCACAGGAAGTACCTACGTTTCGCATTTCAGAGCAGGGTCTACGAGTTTTGTGTCCTGCCATTCGGCCTGTCTCTAGCTCCTCGAACCTTTTCAAGTGTATGGACGCCATTCTAGCCCCCCTGCGGGTTCAAGGCGCTCGACTGCTGAACTATCTGGACGACTGGCCTGCGCTCTACGCCGAAGTCAAAGGAGCAGTTGGCACAGCACACAGTGATGGTTACAGACCATCTTCAGCGGCTAGGTCTGAAGGTCAATCCAGACAAGAGCCGCCTCGTGCCCAGCCAACAGACCGAGTTTTTGGGTCTGCACCTGGACTCAGTGTCCATGGAAGCGACCCTATCGACACAAAGAGTTGCCTCATTAGAGCGGTGTCTCTCCCTATTCAGGTTGAGAGAAACAGTCAGCATGGAGCTCTGTCAGCGCATGCCTGGGGTTGATGGCTGCCGCCTGCAAGCCCTTCCTTTGGGCTTACTACACCAGAGACCTCTGCAGGCCTGGTTCAATGCCTTCAGCGTTGCACCCGCGGAGAGACAAGCACCGCAGGGTTGAGGGTATCCCGAACCTGCTGGGAAGCATTACGCTGGTGGAGAGTTCAGTCGAACATCCGCCAGGGCGCGGCGCTAGGTCCCATCTTCAGGGAAGTTATCACAACCGACGCTTCCAACCAAGGTTGGGGAGCAGTCTGAACGGACAGGGACCCGTGGAGTGTGGTCAGGACCCTGGAGGTCAGCCCACATCAACGCTCTGGAACTCAGAGCAGTGGACCTCGCCCTTCGGCACTTCTTGCCAGTGCTTCTAGACAAGCACGTGTTAGTGCGGTCGGACAACACCACAGTAGTGGCGTATATCAATCGCCAGGGCGGATTGCGGTCCCCAGGTCTTCACCGGATGGTGACGCTGCTGTTGCTCTGGGCTCAACCGCGGGTTAGCCTCTCGCGTGCAGTTCATCTGCGGGCAGGGTCAATTCGCAGCGGATCTCCTGTCCAGAGGAGGTCCTCTTTGCGGCGAATGGCGTCTTCACCCTCGGGTGGTAGAGCGCATTTGGGACTGGTTCGGCACAGCGCCAGTCGATCTTCGCCATGCGAGACCACGCACTGCCCCCTATGGTTCTCGGTGAAAGGACCTCGACAGCCCCCCTAGGAGTCGATGCACTGGCTCACGAATGGCGCCAGGGCTCCTGTCACGCATTTCCACCGATTTCGATGCTCCCGCCTTCTTGGAGAAGGTCAGGGGTAGAGCAGCGACAGTGATTCCCTGATCGCCCCTCGGTGGCCTCGGAGGATTTGGTTCCCGAGTCTGGTGCAGTTGTTGCATGGTCGCCCGAGGGAGCTCCCCTCTGCAGCGGACCTGTTGTCCCAAGCCCAAGGAGGGCTATGGCATCCAACCCCAAGCTCATGCAGCTATGGGCTTGGCCCCTGAGCTGGGAGCGCCTGTCAGCCTTAGGGCTTTCGACGGCGGTTATATCGACCATTCAAAGTGCGGCGGGCCTCCACCGATGCGCAATATACGTATAAGTGGCAATTATTTCAGAGTTGGTGTCTGGCTGAGGGCCATGACCCGGTCTCCTGCCCTATGGCAGTGATATTACAGTTTCTGCAGAAGCTGTTAGACGAGGGTAAGTCTCCCTCTACACTTAAAGTGTATTTGGCGCTATTTCGCTTGCCACGCACGCATTGACGGGTTATCACCTGGTTGCCATTTTTGGCATCTCAGTTTCTGAAAGGCGCAAGACGCTATGGCCTCCAAGAACGACCAGTTTACCGTCGTGGAGCCTTGATGTGGTGCTGGAAGCCCTTGCCAAGCGCGCTTGAGCCTCTCCACAGCGTGGATATGAAGCTCATATCTATTAAGACCGCGTTTTGCTGGCTGTGGTATCAGCAAAACGCTGCGAGCGAGTTACATGCACTGTCAGTGCATCCTTCTTGTACTTTCGTTTGCAGGAGACGGTTCTAAGGTCTCCATGCGCCCTAATCCGGCCTTTTTACCAAAGGTTATATCCCTGCCCACATGAACCAGTCAGTCGAGTTGATGGCGTTCCATCCTCCTCCCTTTTCTTCCCAGAGGAAGAGCGGTTACACATGCTCTGCCCTGTGAGGGCATTGAGGTGTTATATTGACCGCACAAGGACTGTGAGGCAGACAGAACAGTTGTTCATATGCCATGGTTCTAGATCTTTGGGTCAGCCGCTGTCTAAACAGCGCCTTTCCCACTGGATAGTGGATGCTATTAAATTAGCGTATGAATCTGCAGGCCTTCCTCCACCAGGGCAGTTGAAGGCGATTCTACCAGGGGTATGGCGACATCCTGGGCCTCTTCGAGGGGTGCCGTGTTCGATATTTGCGCCGGTAGCCAGTTGGGCTACACGCGATACTTTCATGAGGTTTTACAGGCTAAATGTGCTGAATCCTCTGTCCGCCATTTGGAGCATCTGTGTTGCACTCTATGACGCCTCAGGTTGCGGACGCTCTAGAGTAGGTACAATATGGTGTGACTATTCCACCTTGGGACAGGTGTCATTGCGGCATAGACGCTGAGGCGCAGCTCGCAGATATGCCTAGATGTACTGCCCACGCAGTTCGTTATGACGCAAGTCTGTCCCACTGCCGAGAATCCTCCTCGCGACGGCGGGTACACTGTTCCCATACCTGATGGTTATTTTCGACTTGAAAGGGAACGATAAGGTTGCGGATGCAACCCCCCTGAAAGAGAAAATAACCATCAAACGAGGTCGCTTCTGGAGGCCTTCACGGCCTGAAGGGCAAAGAGGGGGATCGCCGCGGCCATGATAGTAAGCTCCCCAAGGGGCGGGGTTTACACGGCAGCTTCGCTGAGGCCTCATCGGCAGCTTTGACATAAAGCTCAGCCAAATCCCTACTGCCTGACGGCAATGTCCCATACCTTGATGGTTATTTTCTCTTTCAGGAACCGGGTTGCATCCGCAACCTATCGTTTTTTTATGTTTTAAAATGTATATTCCAGCTGTTACACTCAGAGATTATTTATATTGGACTTGAATGGCTAACGTACTAATCTGTACCCCTTAAAGTAAAAGGAAAATGTACTTTGTTTAAAAAAAATATACAGTGAACACCTCTACATGGAAAGTAGAAAAGAGTGTAATGCAATGTTTTAAGCTCTATTTATATTTAAAGTTAATGTCTGCCTGTCACAAAGACGGCCGGAGTGGTGGCGCCAGACCAGAAGCAGGAAATAAACAGACAGAGACTTCAGTGGTTTGGTGGAGCTGAGCGAATGCTTTCAAACTCAGCATTTAATAAACAGAACAGAAAATAAAAAGGTTGGAACAGACAAAAAACACAGGACACGGCACTATACGCCAAAATAAATAGACGAACAAAAACGTACTACACAGACAAACACGGTGAGCAGATTACACTTATTATTCACTTATATTTACGTTACTCCTTCTCTCTCTCCCGTTCTCCACTCACCGAACACCCAACACCGAAAGTGAATGAAATGTGCATCTATATATACTGTTGTGCTGGGATTCAATTGCTAATTAATTATTCACTTGAATCCCAGCACGTGAATTAATTCTGTGCAACCCCGTGCTCACATATTACATTTAACCAGCACGTGAAGTGATTTGTGCCCTCCTCGTGCTAAATACAAATCTACACTTTTAACTCACACGTGAAACACAGACCCGCTTATATCCCGTATACCAATAACTATACACCAACATTAACACACGCATGCAACATACAACACATAATATGCACACAGGGGCGGGGCACATTGCACACTGCCCTATGAAAATAAACAATAGCTATTATTTATACAACACGCATAGGCTATAATGGAACCTATAGGTTTGTAGAATTCGGCATTTGACCCATGGCCTTTTGCAGACCTGTGTTATTTTCATTAAGATGGAAACATGCTTTATTTTAAACTAGAAATGGAGTCGAATGCTAGCGCAGTTGAAATTGAATAATGTTGTTTTTGTTGTCGATTGACATTGACATCATTTTTGTAGGTGACTCTTTCAATTCATAAACACTATTTTCAGTTTTACGCCTATTAATATTAGAAATATGGTAGTTTATATGTCAGTATGCAATATTTTGCATACTGACATTTTCATACTGATATTGTTTGTGTACTTTCGACCCATAGGCCTTTATGAATTGGGACCTGAGTTTTTTTGTGTGGGCAAACTGCCCACTTCATAGTAAATTAATTAGATGGCCAGTTTGCACACAGGGAAAATAAGGCCCATGGAGTCAAATGCTAGCTGAGTTGATACTGATATTAAGGTCGTTAACCATATTGTTGTTGTCACTTATATCAAATAATGTCTTTAGCATTATTAAAAATCAGATAACCACACAATAAATACCAGCACAATATAATTCAATACTGCATTTATTTTTTAATATATACTTTTGCATAAAAGGCACATACACATGGAAGTAACTGTTTTGGTACTTGGATTCTATTGTTATCTTAGCAAATATTTCATATGACTTTTTTTAAATTTTATTTATTCCCCACCCTCACCCAGGACAGTTTATCTGTTATTTGTGGCTATGGAGAAACTGCAAGGTACTTTCTCTTTTACTTTTTGTTTGCTATAGTTTAATAGTACAATCTGTAAACCAGCGATGCCGGTTATTCGTTGATCTGAGAAGAGAGGGGATTGTACATTAACAATTAATAAATTACAGTGTTGAACTGGAATGCAAATTAATTATTTTTTTAATTGATTAAATACATTTCTTGACAACATATTTAACCCTTTTGTTCTTTTTTTAATGATTGTAAAATAAATACTTAAGAAAAAGAAGATGAATAATTTTGCAGATGCAGCTTTTTTAAAACATACTTGCATGCAAAGATTTCTACATATACATCCATATATTTTTGATATGTATATTCCTGGAGCCACCACGATCCCACAGTCATAGTAAAAAAACAATATATGAATTTCTTTTTTCTTTTTTTTTTTTGGTGAATGGTGTTTTTTTCAATAGTATAGCATTCTGATATTTATGCTTTTACATTCATTTTGTTGATGTATCACAATGCAATAATATTGAACTCAAGACTTTGACAAATATTTGAAAACACGCTTTATTAATGATTCTTTCTGGAAAACATCTCAAATAATTAAAACTATCCCAATTTCACATAGTACTAGCCAGCATATGGATATATTTTTTTTAAAATGTAATAAACATTCATTGAAATTCATGTAAATGTAATTTGACAAACAGTAAATATATTCTTCCTTCCACCAATAGCCTATGTCAAAGAAGCATTATCGACTTGAAGTAAAGCGTTGTATTCGTGGTTTGTGTCTACTGTTCGTGGTTTCGTGGTTTGTAAATATACTATCAAAACGTTTCAATCGTGCACCTACGACACCGTCAGCAAGATTTTACTCTGAGTATGAAGCTCCATTTGTGCCAAAACTATCCGACGTTAGTTGGTCAATTTGTCCAGCAATTAAGTCCATAAATATGTCAATTCATACAGTAATTCATAAACACATTCATTAATTTGTCAATTCATTAATAAAGAAAGGCTGTACAAATAATGAATACAGGGGCAGCTCACTTCTAGTCATCTCTAAATAGCCTCGCAAAGCCTTCTCGCCACCGCCAGTCAAGGGGCGGGCCAGTGCAGCGCCGGGGTTCCATTTGGCAGCTCCGCCTGGCAATGCCCCCCCTTTTTCCTATATTAACCTAGCACTACTTCCTCTTTGTCTTGTGTTTGTTTTTTTTTTGTGTGGAGCCTCCCATTACCTTCCAAAGCAAAAAAAAAAAAAAAAGGGATTACGATTGTTCGTTTAAAACTTTATTTTCTCTCGTTTTTTTTTTATAGTTTGCTTTCAGCTCCTTCGATGATGACAGTGATGAGCTTCCACCAGGTCAGCCCCAGCGCTCGGCTCTCACTCTTCTCAGCGCAGCAGCAACCTTCACCGTCGCCAGAACCAAGCTTTTCATCAGTAAGACCCTAAGTGTTCAACTCCTCAACCCCCCCCTAAGACGCTGTCCTACAGTAGATGGACGCAGCCGAAGCTTCCTTTTCAAAATGGGATACCAATACCCACCCAAGCGGATAAAGAAGAATTATTTAAAATACTGCAACTCAATCTCCGCAACTCCCTGTCTTTCCTGCTTCAAAGGAAACGTGTCGCCCTCCATCGACAACATTCAGCTACTGAAGTGCCTATCACTCCTCAGCTGCTCGCCATTGATCTACCTGTCAATCAGGCTACAAGCCCACTCCTCCCTCACAGGCAGTCCTCCACGTATCTGCATTTGATTCACCTGCTTCCTCTCATCACTCTACCAGTAGGCAGCCCTGCCAGGACATCGGCTCCTCCCTCCCTCTGCTAAACGCCACACCCGGCCCCAGCAGCTCACCTAGATCTCCGCCTCCACCCTGCGGCCCTCTCCTCTGATAGAGGCCAAGGCAGGCTCATACTGTCTCTCCAGGCAACGCCCTGCACTCTCAATCTATACAGTCTCAGCCATCAACTTCAGCCGACCGACACTTTCAAAACTTCCCTTCATCACGATATGAAAGCCCTCTTACAGCCTGTCTCTGATTCAATCGTATCTCTCAATACACGCCTCACTGCTTTGAAACTCGTCCCTGACAAGACCCTTCCACTTATTACATCGGCTTTCTACATCTTCTGTCATTGAAGTAAATCAACCCAACCTTACGCTCACTCTAACAGCCACCCAGCGGACCCGCTTCTATACCATCGAATTCAGACGATCACCATTTCTCCAGCTCTACGCAAACAAATAATTGAAGGTAAAGACATTAATCTCATTCTTATCGCTACTTGAACTTATTGACCATAGAATAAAGAAGCTGGAGACGCGTGTCTGTAAATCTTAAGTCTTCCGATCCACGCCTCCTCAAGAATCTCACTATGGGGAGTTCGGCCGCTTTTCTGCTTACCGGATGTTTTATGCAGTGTTTTTCCCCACAGAAGAGAAGAATTAGACCACTACATGGCCTATATCATTGAACTGTCTGTCCGTTATGGGGTACCATGTTCTATGATTACCATAAAAGTTTTTCCGCAGAAGCAGCAGCAGCAATACTGGGAGCCACCAACAAAGTCATTAACTGGGCAAAACCGACACATCGACCTGTTCGACAGAATATTTGGGGGCCTTGAGGTGATAAGTTTGGGTGTATGCGCTTCCACAAGCCACCCCACCCATCTCTTCCCAAAAGTGGCTGCAGCAAGCTCCTCCAACACTGCACCCTTTTCTTGGCCGTTTTCTTCACAGCTAATCGCGCTCCTTCCTCCTCTCTCCGACCTATTCATGCTTCCAGCCCATTACATTTTCTGGCAACCGACAAATATGCAACAACTTAAATGAATCCTTCTGTAATAACGCCAATTGTCGTTTTCTGCATACTTGTTCCTTCTGTGGAGAGGCTCATGCCAAGTCAACCGAAAGAAATGCCAATCAACCTAACTGTGTCATCTCCCCCGTCAACATTCCAGAGCTCAACGCCTCAGTCTTCATCCCGACCGTCTATTTGTCAACTATCTCCTCAATGGTCTTGAATCGTTTTTTTACTGGCTTATCATGTCTCCCTTCTTTCACCTTGCATCAATCTTTGTTCTGCTACTTCAGACCCCTCAAGCCGTCTCATCTCTAATTAAGGCCGAGCTGGAGAAAGGTTTCATGACTGGCCCCTTTGCAGCTCCTCCTTTCCAGTCTTCAGGATAAACCCCATTGGCATTGCTACTTTCGAAAAATTTCAGGGAAAAAAGCGTCTTTATAATTTATCTTTCAGCTCCCGAGGCGCCCCACTAGCAGCATCAACAAACTTATCCCAGCGGACAATTTTCGCTTTATTACCTTACACTCTGCGATGCCATTAGCATCAAATCGGCAGGCCAAGGAGCTTGCTCAAAAAAGCGACATTACCGACGATTCAAAGTCATGCCAATCCACCCATCACTCACACCTGTTTGGCATTTACTGGCAAGGTTCCTATTTTTCTCAACCCAGTTAACTTTTTTGCCGCAGCAGTCCGAAAATCTTCGATTCTCTATCCGAGGCCCTCTGTTGGATTTTCCTAAACTCATATCAAGTTCCATTTCTTCTCCCATCTCCTTTGACAACTTCCTGCTCAGATCTCCTCTATCTCATCCTCCTGCCCAGAGCATCAACTGCCTCAGATCTCTTTTCACGACCCTCGGGTCCCTCTCTCTTCAGAAAAGACCATCGGCCCCACCACCAGCCTCAAATTCTTAGGCATAACCTCGATACCATCGAGTTCAAAAGCACCCTTCCTCCCCTCAAAGCTTGATCGCATTCGCAACTGATCTCCTCATTCCGAGTCTCAAAATCAATATCTAAGCACAACCTTCTTCGCTCCACAGCCACTTCAATTTTGCCATTCGCATCATCCCCAAGGGCGCGCACCTTCATCTCTCATCTTCTTGCCTTGTCTTCTACCTCTAACTCCTGACGCCTCAATCATCATCCCAGATGAGCTAGGAAGAATATTGAGATGGACTTTACTCTTAAACAACTGGAATAGCTTTTCCCTCTTCTATGATGACCTCATCTCCACCCCCCCGATTTACACCTATTCACTGATGCCTCTCCCATCTAGGTTTTCAAGGTATATTTGGGACCCAGTGGTTTTATAGCACCTGCCCAATGAAATGGTTCTCTTCCTCCCAACTAAAATCCTCCTGTTTGCTGAACTGTACCCCTTTGTGATAGCCGCCCTGCTCTGGAGCCATGATTGGCCACGGAAACTGCTCTCTTCCTGTAGCTTACAATTCCTCCACAGTTCACATTATTAACAAAGACCATTCATCTTCTATCATTATGCAGCCTCCGTCTAGTTTGGACATCAGTATCCAATAATGTCATTATTCAAGCGTACATTTCCTGGGATCTGTCCAGCCTGTCCCATGTTCTAACCCTATTGTCACTCAAGCAAAGACATGCTTTAAGCCTCGCTGCCCCTCAGTGCCTTTCTTTTACCTCACACTCCCTCAGGCCCCCAGTGAAGTGTTGTATAGCTTAAACTCGCTTGAAGGCCCAAGCTTTGAAGGAGAATTTGAAATCAAATCGGTGAGAATTTACAATGAAATGGTGTTTTATATTTGTTCGTTGGAAAAGGAGGTTGCAAACCTTACCCAATCATAATACCAATTTTTGGCACCATGCATTCATCAGATATTTGTTTGTTCATGTGTAATATTTGTCCATGAGCAATTTGCAATTTTGAGCACGAGGAAGACGAAAATAAACAAACAGTTTGACATATTTGAATGCCGAAAATGTATGTCCTATTTATTTTAATGTGGTTTAAATTGCTAAAATAGTTTTATTTTTTTTCGGCATTATTTAATTTTACATTAACTTAGCAATGCAGCTTC
>JAHFZB010001017.1:0-18132 GCA_036884735.1 Huso huso
GCATAGGAGTGTCTTTGCAGCTTTGGGTGGGCAACTCCAGAGGGGCCGTCACATTGGCCCTGACATCGCTCTGCAGTGACTCCCCTGCTGGCCAGGAACTCAAGAGCAGAGGTCAGAGGCGGCTCCCCGACATCCACTCTCAAGTTCTTAGTGAATAAGGGAGCTGGCTTGGCTGGTGGAATCGAGGACACCCACAGAAACACAACTGGGAAGAAAATTGAGGGATAAAAAAAAACTACAAATATTCAGGCACTCAATATTTAAAAAATAGCACCAGCAATTCAATAGTGTAATTTATAGTTGTAGTTGTGTGAAACCAATTAGACACCTTTCATGCAACTCAAATTCTACCTGCAGCTCTTCATTGGACTGTAAATAGACAGGGACATCTACATTAGAGGGCACTGGCTATTCTGTAAACATAAAGGAAGACAGGCTTATTGTATGAATGTACATTCAAGCACACTGGTATACTGATATACTGCTAATCATTGGTCTTTCTTATTAATACAATGAATGCACCTGTTTTGGGAGCACAGCAGTTGCTGTATCTGGAGATAGCCTTTTATTGAAGACGTGATCGTTGTTTTGTTTTGTAATGTAAACTACTCAGCCTGGCCAGGCATTACCTCTTCTTTAAGAGTAAAGGTGCACTTCTCAGATTGTCCTGGAGTCAACCCTCCCACGTCCACACAGAACAGAGGCGTGGCAGTCATCTTGAGGGCGTCTTCGTCACACAGGCTGAGCTCCAGCACATTCTAATGGGAGGAGAGGATGAGGATGCTTTGTTTCCTTCAGTACAAACACAGTGAAGTGTAATAAAGCACAGTGGGAAGCATATTGGAAAGCATAGGTAAGCACCGGAATGAATAGCAAAGGCACAGTGAGGTATATCATTGAAAATGGAAAACACAGCAAACTATAGTACATGCAGAACATAACCAAGGGAAAAGTACACATGTATATTGGTGCTACATAGAATTAAAAAAATAAAATAGTGCAAGTATGTCATAATATAATGACAGTTATCTCATAACAACAACAAAAGTAAAAACTACTTGAAAGATACTTGCAGTATCTCAAAATAACAACATAATTATCTCATGAAAACGGAAGCCTTTACTTCCATTTTTGTGAGATAACTGTGTCATTATTTCAAGAAATACATATTAAAGTCTATATTACAATTGTTTTGAAGACCTTGTCTCAGTGCTGCAACTCAAGCACATGTGTCCTCTGAAGCGAAGTTCTGTCACCCGACCTCCTTTTTTCAAACGGCAAGCCAACAGTGAAGTCAACCAGAGCTATTGCGGCGGAGGAAACGAAGTTCTGCAGACAACTCAGCTAACTCGCAGGCGCCTGCCACAGGAGTCGCTAGTGCGCTGCTGAGGCAAGGGATTACCCAGCCCACTCAAACCCTCCCTACCCGAGCAGCTTGGATTGTGCACCGCCCCCAGGGAACTCCCCCAGAGTTGTTTTTTTAAGCTATATTTCAGTCCTCAACAAGAAGAGGCTGAGAGAGCCACCTCCACGAAACAATCACCCCACTGTGTTATATTAATCATCTCAATTAGGTATTCTATTATTACAAAGTATGTGCATTGACAGGTTGATTAACAGAGCGGACGTAGTATTAACAGATGTAGTTGAATAAAATGCGGTTTCCTTTTGCATTGATCTGGTTTATAGACAGTTTTTCAGAAACAGAAAGTTTTTAACAGTTTGTTTATTGTGTCAACTGTGCTGTGCTGCTTTTGTGCTCGGTATATTAATTCTGCGACTATTACATGTTTGATGGACTCTCTACATCTTTGAAACCACTGTAAAACATATTTACTAGTCCCTTGTCATGCGTCACAATACAGAGTTGAGATTTTAAAGCATATCTTTCCTATCTTCAGCCATTTCTAGAGCTCCAACCTTTAATGAGTTAAGGGTAAGGATAGTCGACCCACAAACTATATGTGTTCCTGGTAAATTAAAGCATTTTAAATACATTTATTTACACATTCTCAGAAATATTTTTAAATAAACTGTATAACTAACACAAAGATGCATGATTAAATAATTGTAAACCGCTAATACGTACACCTCTCTGTTAATCAACCTGCCTATACGTGTACTTAGTGGTAACAGAATGACTAACTGAGATGGGATGATTGTTAATGATTGCACAATCAGTTGCTGAATGAGTAGGCTATATCAGCATCTTGTGGCTGGAGGACTGAAATACAGTTTAAAAAACCAAATCGCGAAAAACGCATGGCTCTAGTAATAACGACACTCCCCCAATTATGCACCAATATGCTTCTGTAGAAAAGGTGAAACTGCAAAAATACCAGAATTAACTTTTATAAGGGGTGATGCAGAAAGAGACTTCTTTGAAAACTACAGACAGGCAAACTAAAAGGCAAACTAAACTTTGCAAATGCACAGAGCACTGCACGACTATTGAGACGGGATCGGCAAATTTTGCCCAACATGTGCTGCAAGTCGAAATTGCAGGATAAGCAGCTGAAAGGTTAAAAACAAACTAAGCACTAAAACAACATCCTGCTGCAACATGGACCGAAGCAGCAGACACCCCAGAGACCATGTCTTCCGATAAATGCCTCTGCAGCGGGTCCGCTGGCTCACCTTGACTCCGCTGCAGAGGCGCTTATCGAAGACATGGTCCCAGACAGGGTCCCTGCTGCAGGGGGCACAGTGTGAGTGCGCTGGGGCTGGTGGGAGGCTGTGGGGAGGTAAGCCTGCACATAGCAATCCGACTTCAACACTGTGGGAGCAACAAACAGCATGCAAGACAGCTTGAATGTCCTTGTACAATGTGTTAAGCAAACCCCTTCACCAGCATTTACAACAAAAAAACATTGGTAAAGTAGTAGGACAGAACGTGTACAAAAAGGATTATGCTAAGCTGGGGTCCACTACAGGGCGAGGTGAAACACAGCACCGATACTGCTGTACAAAAGAGCCTTTGTTTGGAGCGTATCAGGCTTATGTCTTACGACATCTACAGCCCAGACCCCATGCACGCTACAGTACTTTAAAAGCAAAATGCATAACTTAACACACATTTTAAATATATTACAAATCTATTACACATGTATGCAAAAAACACATTACTGAATACTATTGGGAAGCAATTCTTTTTTTTTTTTGCATGTGTTACATGTTCTCATATGTTGCTGCAGCTGTTTAAGTAAGGTGTGTGCACACTATTAAATTGCAGTCTGCAGTGCTCTGTTTGTTTCCAAGATGGCTTCAGAAGACCTTGACTGCAATTTAATAGTGTACAAAAAAATAAAATAAAAACAAAACACAAACCTTACTTAGACAGTTGTCGACATGGGAGCATGTACCACACACACAAAAAAACAACTTGAATTCCCTTTTAAACCCAATCATTGAGTCAAGTAACTTAGTAAGGAGCTTGTGTAAAACAAAACCCAGAAGACCCTATAACTTCCCAGGACCAGGGTTGGCTACCCTAGAGTTAGATATTTAAATATTGGAAGATGCTCTGTGAATGCTCATGTAAATCATCTGTAGACTGTTGTGTGCATGATCACTGTGTATCAAAGAACCAGGCACTGTGTACATGGACACAATTCAAAGTTGAGCATGATGTACACAGCCAAGAAATAATAAACTTTTAAGTAATAAGAATTTGTTACTTGTGATGAACACTTTTCCATCAGAACCATTTGATGAAACCTATGAAGGCAGGAATTAAATGTTAGCTTGTGTGGTTCAGGGGTGGGGCTGGGGCTTCTAATTTTCTAATATCCTGTGAATTAGTATATATTTTCTATTTAAGCCCTGATCACTTGCACCTTTGCTGTCTAGTGTTTTTCTTTTTCTAGTAAACGCTCAGACCTCGTCATTTCGTGCTCCACCGCTAATCTCTACACTTCGTTGCCTCTCGCTCACTGCAGGTCATTTTTCTCTCCAGCGCCAAGATATTATCAATCATTTTCCTACCTGCTCACGAGATCTTTCTATTCACTCAGCTTCTCTTTTTTCGGCTTCAAGAGCTCCAATAAAACTTTGCTTTTGTGACCAGGACAGTGATATTTTGAAATTTACCTATTTTCCAGAACATTCCAGAAATATTCAGTGCTGAGTAAACTTGGAGTAACTTCTAGAACTTTCTAGAACTTTCCAGTAATATAAATAGTAGTATAAATACAGGGGGCCTTAAGCCCACCAGTTCAGTTTAGTTCCAGCTGCCTAAGTGGATACATATCTGGATACTACCCCAACCAAAAAAGACCTCAACAACTTGATTAGAGATTTTGGTCTCACCAAGTCCAATGCCGAGCTTTTGGCGTCTAGGCTCAAACAGCCGAACTTGTTGGATGAAAGTGTGCAAGTCGCAGATCAGAGGAAGCGTCACCAACCTTTTTCCAGCTTCTTCACCCGCCAAGATGGGCTCTGCTTCTGCCACAATGTGACCAGTCTGTTCGAGGCCTGTATCGAATCGCCTGTAACCAGAATGAGTGGCGCCTCTTCATTGACAGCTCATCCAGGAGCCTCAAAGCCGTGCTGCTCCATAATGGTAACAAGTATCCGTCTCTTCCCTGGCTCACTCAGTGCACCTCAAAGAGGATTACAACAGCATCAAGACCTTGCTGGACGCCTTGAAGTATGATGAGTACGGCTGGGAGGTCATAGGAGACTTCAAAATGGTGGCATTCCTGATGGGTCTCAAACACGTTTTTACCAAGTTTCCCTGCTACCTTTGTCTTTGGGACAGCAGGGACACCAAAGGCACACTACCAGTGGGGGACTGGCCACAGCGGATTTAATTCTCTGTGGGGAGGAACAACGTCAAGTGGGAGCCACTGGTGGACCCCGAAAGTGCTGATGCCACCACTGCACATCAAATTGGGCCTTATGAAACAATTTGTCAGAGCTCTAGATAAGGAGTCGGCAGATTTTCAAGTACCTTCAAGACTTTCTTCCTAAGCTGTCTGAGGCAAAGGTCAAAGCCGGTGTCTTCGTGGGACCACAGATAAAGAAGATCCTGGAGTGCAATGAATTCCCCAAGAAGCTCACTAGTAAAGAGAAAGCTGCTTGGAAACAGCTTTTGTCGAAAGTGGTTCGGGGCTTCCTGGGCAATCACAAGGCCGGAAAACTATGTGGAGCTGGTTGAGACTCTGGTGAAGAACTACGGCACAATGGGCTGTGGGATGTCCCTCAAAGTCCATATCCTTGATGCTCATCTTGATAAATTCAAGGAGAACATGGAGCGTACTCGGGAGGAGCAAGGCCCGGCGCTTCCACCAGGATATACTGGACTTTGAACGCCGCTACCAAGGACAGTATAACGAGAACATGATGGGAGACTACATTTTGGGGCTGATTTGTGAAAGTGATTTACAGTATAATCGTAAATCTCAAAAAACTACTCACTTCTAAATCTTTTGTAGTCATTTTGTATTACTTTTAGTATAAATACATGTTAATTTGGATTCATATGTTGTTTTCTCTGACTTTATGTGAACGAAAAGACACAAATTCGCCCCGTTTTCTCATTGGAAATAGGTAAATTTCAAAATATCACTGTCCTGGTCACAAAAGCAAAGTTTGTGGTGAATAATAGCCATTTTCTATACTTTTTTTGAGGCATAAGCAATTAGGAAATAACACTTACTACAGAGGAACCAACATTGTGTTACACAGTGATATGTATGAAGCCAAATTATATCATATGCTATAAAAAATAAGAATGTTTCTTCCATAACTTCCAACACTCAAAAGTACAAATTTGGAACTAGAAGCAATGTGATTGTTAACTACAACATATTGTCCCTTGTCGGTACATGATCAGATTGCATATTTCCATTGTATCGTGCTATCAGGACTTAATGCGTAAGCATTAGTGAAAAAAAATAAAACTATACTGCAGGTCAGCTTTTGGTAAAAGCCCCTCACCACATCAAGGTCCTGACCTATGATTGGGGTGTTAGGACAGGTTTAACAGAACTTTAAAATGCCTTTTTCTTACATAACCCACAAAAAAAGAAGGACTTTTAAAGAGGCTGCCCTGTCTAAAAATGACATCACCAATTTATAGTGACATGTGTTATCAGTAAATCATATGGACATTTGGTGGCATATGTGCCCGCCGTGTGCATTTGTGTGTTATATGTTGTATGTTGTGTGTCGAAATGTGTTAATGTTGGTGTATAGAGATTGGTACCGGGATATAAAGGGGTCTGTGTTTCACGTGTATTTAAAATGTAGATTTGTATTTAGAGGCAGGAGGGCACAAATCACTTCACGTGCTGGAACCAAAATGTAATATGTGAGTGACGGGGGTTGCACAAAATTAATTCACGTGCTGGGATTCAAGTGAGTAATTAATTAGTAATTGAATCCCAGCACAACAGTATATATAGATGCACATTTCTGTCACTTTCGGGGTTGGGCACAAGGTGATTGTGGAGAACGGGATTGAGACAGGAGGTAATTGTAAATTAAAAAAAGCGAATAGTTAAAGTGTTTTCACTCACCGTGTTTGTTCGTCTGTCCGCTTAAGTGTTTAGCACGTTTTGTTTGTCTCTTTATTTTGGCGTGAAGTGCCGTGTCCTGTTTTGTGTTCAAACCTTTTTTATTTTCTGTTCTGTCTGTTAATTATTAAATGCTGAGCGATCAAAAGCTCAGCTTCACCAAAAACAAGTCTCTGTCTGTGTGTTACTTCCTGGCTCTGGTCTGACACCACCCACTCCGGCCGTCTTTGTGACAACATTTCATACTCTTAACTTTTATAGGATGTCATTGTCTAAAATCAGTTAATAAGAATGGAAATCGAATTTGAAATTGAAGCATTAATGTCTCGAAACGCATTACACGCATAAAATGTGAAGTTGTTTATTACTTCAGAATTACATCTACTGTACTTTTATATCATAAAAAAGTCTCAATACAGAATCAGGGTCTGCTGAAAAAAATAAATTCAAAATAAGTAGTTTGTGCACTCATGAAAAATAAACTCTGAAGACAATGAGCCTTATTAACAATACGTGATGTAAATATTGTAAATGATGGGAATGTTGCTTGACAGGCATTGCCACATTGGAGTGTTAGTATAATATACTAAGCTAGAATGCTTAGTAAAAATGTACAAAAACACACAGTAAAAAAAACAAAATAAACCTGTTACACCTTTACTTACCATACTTACCCATGTGTAACTCTGCAAATGGAGCACATATACTCCTCCATACTTATGAGGTCATCTGGCTGTAGATCTTGGCACTGGCCATGGAACCATTCGCCACACCTCCGCATTCCACCATCAGCTCCAGTGCAATCCTGTATGGTCTCCACATCACAGAAATGTACCTCTGGGGGGCGGGGTTCTCTCACACCCGGGAAAGGAGGAAGAGATCCATCTACAAAACAAGAAAAAAGATGATCACACATTTGCTTTTGATCATAACATAACTTACCTGGATCTCCACCCATGCAGAGTGTGAGGCTGTTTGCAATGGTAAACAGTCCACAGTCACTCCATCCCTGCTGCTGCTGTACATGTGGCCACCCGATCCGAACTGTCTTTCCACTGTACTGCAGCAGTGATACGACCTGGGAACGGAAATCATGCTTATTATTAATTCCCAAAAAGAGTCAAACACATTTAAAGTACCTTCCTCACAGCCTATGTTACTTACCGTGACCCAGTGATTGCAAGACACATTGAGAATCTGTACAAATCCCCAAGTCGATGAGCTGAAGGAAGTCAGCTGTGTCAGGCTGGTGACAGCAAACAAACCTCCCAGCTGTGGATACTGTCTACGTAGCAGAGCCTGGCTGTGGTCCATCACCTCATCACCCCTCCACGTGTGTTGTCCAACACAATAAAACAAATAACTCCTAATTCTGGGGCTCCCCCCTTGTCCACACACCCATGAGCGAAGTGTCCTGCGTGAAATTCATTGGAGAATGGCAGTCTTCTCGTCTTCATCGGTCACAACCCCTACGGAGACACTCTCCATTCTTCTCAGGGACATACAGGTACTTACCTGACAGATAAAAAAAAAGGAAAGATAATACTACAGTAAAGGTTTTAAATGAATGTTTTTAAAAAGAATGACCCTAAAACCTTTTCAAAAGAATAGAAAAGCATTCATTGTGATGCAGCCCTAAAGACCTGACACTACTGACACGTTGTGGAAAACTGTCTCTGCCTATTATAATGGTCATTTCTTACACTTAAGTTACATAATATATATATATATATATATATATATATATAATTTTTTTTTATTTATTTATTTTTTGAGCAGTGTTTGCCATAGAGGCAGGATCGCCAGGTGCCTACATCACTACACATATTTTCATCGGCAGACGCGCTCTGGATGCAAGCACAGTGCTGACATGTCATTTCCTAAAATTATAGGAGGAGGTTTGGGGTAAATATAGAAAGAAAAAAAAGGGAGTGTATATTTGAGCACTAGTACAACAAGACCATGTATGGAATTAAAATGAATGGACTATAGAATAGTCTTTTTTTGTAACAATTTAATTGGTTTAAAAGCAAACATGATTATCCATAAACTAATGTTAACAGAAAATAAATATAAAAAGAGAATTTCGACAAAAGCTGCCGGAAGCACTGTCGCTGCTGATTGCTTGTTTTACGGCGCTTTGAAAAGGGAGTCTCCCCTTCCAGAATATCACTTACAATGTGCGCCATCAAAAAAAAAAAAAATAAAGTTTCTAAAGAAAAATGATTGAGAAAGCTAAAACACCACACGAACATTAGTCATGTGACACTTTCTATATTGGCTTGCTCGCCGCAATGGGCTGCTGGTCCATGGGCGGTGCAGCACTGGCGCTGGTTTAACAGGGAGGCCAGGAGGCACTGGCGCTTTTCACCTCCAGCGACAGTGTGTCACTGATGCTGGCATGCGTATCGGACAGTGTGTCACTGACGCTGGCATGCGTATCGGACAGTGCGTCACTGGCGCTGGCATGCGTATCGGACAGTGTGTCACTGGACGCTGGCGCGCCGATCGGACAGTCGTCACTGGCGCTGGCATGAGTATCGGACAGTGCGTCACTGACGCTGGCATGCGTATCGGACAGTGTGCGTCACTGGCGCTGGCATGCGCATCGGACAGTGCGTTACACTGGCGCTGGCATGCGTGTCGGACAGTCGTCACTGGCGCTGGCACGCGTGATCGGACAGTGCGTCACTGGCGCTGGCATCGCGTGTCGGACAGTGCGGCGTCACTGGCGCTGGCATGCGTGTCGGACAGTGTGTCACTGGCGCTGGCGTGCGATCGGACAGTGCGTCACTGGCGCTGGCATGAGTATCGGACAGCGCGTCACTGGCGCCAGCGTGTCGGACAGTGCGTCACTGGCGCTGGCATCGCGTATCGGACAGTGTGCGTCACTGACGCTGGCATGCGTATCGGACAATGCTGCGTCACTGACGCTGGCATGCGTGTCGGACAGTGTTTTCACTGGCGCCCGGCATGCGTGTCGGACAAGTGCGTCACTGGCGCTGGCATGCGATCGGACAGTGTGTCACTGGCGCGGCATGCGATCGGGACAGTGCGTCACCGGCGCTGGCATCGCGTGTCGGACAGTGCGTCACTGGCGCCGGCATGCGTATCGGACAGTGCGTCACTGACGCTGGCATGCGTATCGGACAGTGCGTCACTGACGCTGGCATGCGTATCGGACAGTGCGTCACTGACGCTGGCATGCGTATCGGACAGTGCGTCACTGACGCTGGCATGCGTATCGGACAGTGTGTCACTGACGCTGGCATGCGTATCGGACAGTGCGTCACTGGCGCTGGCATGCGTATCCGGACAGTGTGTCACTGGCGCTGGCATATCGGACAGTGCGTCACTGACGCTGGCATGCGATCGGACAGTGCGTCACTGGCGCTGGCATGCGTATCGGACAGTGCATCACTGGCGCTTCGCATGCCTCGCTCGGACAGTGTGTCACTGGCGCTGGCATGCAAAATCTCCAGACAGTGTGTCACTGGCCCTGGCATGCGTGTCGGACAGTGTGTCACTGACGCTGGCATGCGTATCGGACAGTGTCACTGACGCTGGCAATAGAATCGGACAGTGTGTCACTGACGCTGGCATGCGTATCGGACAGTGTGTCACTGACGCTGGCATGCGTATCGGACAGTGTGTCACTGGCGCTGGCATGCGTATCGGACAGTGTGTCACTGACGCTGGCATGCGTATCGGACAGTGTGTCACTGACGCTGGCATGCGTATCGGACAGTGTGTCACTGACGCTCGCATGCGTATCGGGTGGTTGCGCTGCATGCTGTGGCTCTAGCCTGTCTGGCGAGGTAGGCAAAGTGATGATCAAAACTCAGATATGCTTTCATTGCACATGAACATCTCGGCCGGTTTTGTCAGACGCCTTATCCATTAGGCCACGCGGTCTTTCATGCAAGTCATCTGATACTTAACTCTACAATGAGTGTGTCCTGTTTCATCATCGGAATTTCAACAATACAGATGAATGTGTTCATTTGTTTTATGTTCTATTAATTTCTGTAGGATACTTTATGCCAAATAAAAATATCAATAAATAAATACATACATACATAAATAGATACATCATTGAATAAATACAGACGTGCTCAAATTTGTTGGTACCCCTCCACAAAAAATGAAGAATGCACAATTTTCTCTGAAATAACTTGAAACTGACAAAAGTAATTGGCATCCACCATTGTTTATTCCATATTTAATAGAAATCAGACTTTGCTTTTGATTTTTTATTCAACATAATATTGTAAATAATAAAACAAATGAACATGGCATGGACAAAAATGATTAGTTTGAAATATCACTATATTTCCAATTATTTATTATCTTTTCTAAGAGGTACCAACAAATGTGTCAAGCCATTTTAGAATATCTTTGTAGAATAAGCAATAATTCATCTCTTTTTGACAGCTTCTTTGGCTTTATTCTATGACATACCAAAAGGCATGTAAGTATACATGATAAAATAGACTTTTAATTTCATCACTTTTCAGGAGGAATGAAGCATTATTTCAATGAGCTGTAAGGGTACCAAAAAAATTGTTTGGCCTAACGCGTCTGTACATAAACTAATAAATACCCTTCAATGAGTGCTCCATTATCGTATCTCAGTATCCCCGCTTCATATGGTGTTCAATATTGTCTAAAGAGATTTTTTTTTTTTTTTTCGCTAGTGTCATCTGTCATTTTGGTAATTTTAAAACTAATTGAATGAAATAAATAACACATGCCTCGACTACAGGCATGTTTTCAATGTAGTTGGAAAGTAGTATAAGGTCGTTAATTCTGTGGATTTTATAAGCAACGTTCTGTGTTTTCGTTGATGCTGTATGCAAAAAGCTCGAGCCTGACTTTTTAAAAAAATTCTCCCAGAAAGGATTGATCCCTCAATCTTCTGATTCAAGTCAGACTCCTTATCCATTAGGCCAGGTCTTTCTTTCAAAGTCATCTGATACTGGGTCTTCTACAATGAGTGTGTCCTGTTTCATCATCGAAATTTCAACAATACAAATGAATGTGTTCATTTTGTTTTTGTTCTATTAATTTCTGTAGGATACTTTTTGCCAAATAAAAATATCAATAAATAAATACATACATACATAAATAGATACATCATTGAATAAATACAGACGTGCTCATTTTTTGTTGGTACCCCTCCACAAAAAACAAAAGAATGCACAATTTTCTCTGAAATAACTTGAAACTGACAAAAGTAATTGGCATCCACCATTGTTTATTCCATATTTAATAGAAATCAGACTTTGCTTTTTGATTTTTTATTCAACATAATATTGTAAATAATAAAACAAATGAACATGGCATGGACAAAAATGATGGGACCGGTAACCTAATATTTTGTTGCACAACCTTTAGAGGCAATCACTGCAATCAAACATTTTCTGTAGCTCTCAATGAGACTTCTGCCTGTTAACAGATAGTTTGGCCCACTCTTCCTGAGCAAACTGCTCCAGCTGTCTCAGGTTTTGATGATGGGTGCCTTCTCCAGACTGCAAGTTTCAGCTCTTTCCATAGATGTTCGATAGGATTCAGATCAGGGACTCATAGAAGGCCACTTTCAGAATAGTCCAATGTTTTGTCCTTATCCATTCTTGGGTGCTTTTAGCTGTGTGTTTTGGGTCATTATCCTGTCGGAGGACCCATGACCTGATAAACTGAGACAGAGCTTTCTGACACTGGGCAGGAGGTTTTAAACTCCAGAATGCCTCGATAGTCTTGAGATTTCATTGTGCCCTGCACAGATTCAAAGGCACCCTGTGCCAGGCGCAACAAAGCAGCCCCAAAACATAACCGAGCCTCCTCCATGTTTCACTGTAGGTATGGTGTTCTTTTCTTTGAAAGCTTCATTTTTTTTTTCTGTGAACATAGAGCTGATGTGACTTGCCAAAAAGCTCCAGTTTTGACTCATCTGTCCAAAGGACATTCTCCCAGAAGGATTGTGGCTTGTCAATATGCATTTTAGCAAATTCCAGTCTGGCTTTTTTTTATGTTTTTCTTTCAAAAGTGGAGTCCTCTGGGTCTTCTTCCATGGAGCCCACTTTGCTCAAAAGCGACGGATGGTGCGATCAGAAACTGACGTACTTCACGAAGAGTTCAGCTTGTATCTCTTTGGCAGTTATCCTTGGTTCTTTTTTCTACCATTTGCACTATCCTTCTGTTCCTCTGGGGTCGATTTTCCTCTACAATGTGTCCTGTTCCAGGAGGTTGGCTACAGTTCCATGGAAATAAACTTTTTTAATAATATTTGCAACTGTTGTCACAGGAACATCAAGCCGCTTGGAGATGGTCTTGTAGCCTTTACGTTTACCATGCTTTGTCTATTATTTTCTTTCTGATCTCCTCAGACAACTCTCTCCTTTTGCTTTCTCTGGTCCATGTTCAGGGTGGTGCACACAATGATACCAAACAGCACAGTGACTACTTTTCTCCATTTAAATAGGCTGAATGACTGATTACAAGATTGGAGACATGTGTGATACTAATTAAAGAAACTAATTAGCTTTTGAAATATCACTATAATCCAATTATTTATTATCTTTTCTAAGGGGTACCAACAAATGTGCCAGGCCATTTTAGAATATCTTTGTAGAATAAGCAATAATTCATCTCTTTTCACAGCTTCTTTTTTTTATTCTATGACATACCAAAGGCATGCAAGTATACATGATAAAATAGCTTTTAATTTCATCACTTTTCAGGAGGAATGAAGCATTATTTCAATGAGCTGTAAGGGTACCAACAAATTTGAGCACGTCTGTACATAAACTAATAAATACCCTTCACGGAGTGCTCCATTATCGTATCTCAGTATCCCCGCTTCATATGGTGTTCAATATTGTCTAAAATCCATTTTTTTTTTCTTTTCGCTAGTGTCATCTGTCATTTGGTAATTTTAAAACTAATTGAATAAAATAAATAACACATGCCTCGACTACAGGCA
Source organism: Huso huso (assembly GCA_036884735.1). NCBI lineage: Eukaryota > Metazoa > Chordata > Actinopteri > Acipenseriformes > Acipenseridae > Huso > Huso huso. Next base: position 13,501 of record JAHFZB010001017.1, read on the forward strand.
TGTTTTCAATGTAGTTGGAAAGTAGTATAAGGTCTCGTTAATTCCGTGGATTTTATAAGCAACGTTCTGTGTTTTGTTGATCAGATTGTATGCTGCACCTCGAGCCTGACTTTTTTATAACAGCCCAAACTGAAGGGACTCGAACCCTCAATCTTCTGATTTGAAGTCAGACTTCTTATCCATTAGGTCACACGGTCTTTCGTGCTTACCATGTGATGCGGTCAATTGGTTTTCATTACCAAGCATTGCACTGTACACTATGTATGGTTTTGCATGTCCATCACCCTGGTAATAAGCTTCAGATATGAATCCATTTTGATCTGTACAGCACACATCACATTTTAGTCTACAGAAACATGTGCAGTGATTTAAATTATCATATCTCAGTATCCCTGCTTGATCCGTGTTCAATATTGTCTAAAGAGATTTTTATTTTTAGCCAGTGTCGTCTGTCATTTGGTAATTTTAAAATAACTTTTGAAATAAATAACACATGCTTCCACTAGAGGCATGTTTTCAATGTAGTTGGAAAGTAGTATGAGGTTGTTAATTCTGTCGATTTTAAAAGCAACGTTCTGTGTTTTCATTGAGTTGCGCTGTATGCTGTGGCTTGAACCTGTCTGGCAGGTAGGCAAAGTGATGATCAAAACTCAGATATGCTTTCATTGCCTTTAACATCTCGGCGGTTTTGTCTATACAGCTGTTTATTGCACAGAATGGGAAATGAATGGTCTGTCTGGTGGGTTTTCAATAGTGTGATGTTTTTTCCCACTTAGGTGTATTCTGTGTATTATTTTCATATTCTGTGCAGTTTAGAACGCATTGCATTGTGGTTTTGTCTATACAGCTGTTTATTGCACAAAATGGGCAGTTAAAGGTCGGTTCGGTGGGGTTTTTTTTTCAATAGTGTTATGTTGTATTATGTGTATAATTTTCGTCGTCTTTGCACCTTGGGAACCCAGTGTTCCGGGAGCTTTTGGGTGATAAAGAGGGTTCTGGCCCCGAACGGTAAATGACAGCTAGTTATTAATCGGTTTTTTAAAATATTCTCCTCATATGTCTCTAAATTTTTTTATGCTGTTTTTAAAGCAATTGAATTCATTAAACTACCCGTTCTGGGCGTTCTATCTCGTTCCGGTGTTTACCCCATCACCATTATCATATCTCAGTATCCCCGGGTTCAATATTGTCTAAAGAGATTTTTATTTTTTAGCCAGTGTCATCTGTCATTTGGTAATTTTAAAAATAACTTAATAAAATAAATAACACATGCTTTGACTACAGGCATGTTTTCAATGAAGTTGGAAAGTAGTATAAGGTCGTTAATTCTGTCGATTTTATAAGCAACGTTCTGTGTTTTCGTTGATCTGCGCTGTATGCTGTGGCTCGAGCCTGACTTTTTATAAAAAGTTGACCACGAAGGGACTCGAACCCTCAATCTTCTGATTCGAAGTCAGACGCCTTATCCATTAGGCCACACGGTCTTTCACGCTTACCATGTGATACTTAACTCTACATTTTAGCGGTCAATTGGTTTTTCATTACCAAGCATTGCACTGTACACTATATATGTAGTGTACAGTGCAATGCTAATAATCTTGTTTTATTTAACAGTTTCATCTCTCGATGTGTGTGTGTGTGTGTGTCTTTCACCGCTAAAATGGGTGGTTTTAAAATAACCCATTTATACTTAAAGTTGAACTGTTGAGATGGTCTGTTTTCACATACGTTGATTACACCGTGTGAAAATTTTTTTTTTTTTTGGTTCCTGGGTAGTACATGTTATTTCCTAATTGCTTATGCCTCAAAAGTATAGAAAATGGCTATTATTCCCCACAAACTTTGCTTTTGTGACCAGGACAGTGATATTTTGAAATTGACCTATTTCCAATGAGAAAACGGGCGAATTTGTGTCTTTTCGTTCACATAAAGTCAGAAAAAAACAACATATGAATCCAAATTAACATGTATTTATACTAAAGTAATACAAAAATGACTACAAAAGATTTAGAAGTGAGTAGTTTTTCGAGATTTACGATTATACTGTAAATCACTTTCACGAATCAGCCCCCAAATGTAGTCTCCCATCATGTCTAAAGGGCTATAATAGGACTGGAAAACACCACATAAATATTAAGAATAAAGAGAGAAAAAGTTCAAATTTAATATTAAAAATTAACAAATGATAATAACTATTCAATTAACAAAAAACAATACTCAAGCAATAGCCCTAGCTCCAGCAGTTCTATCAATCCTAATCCTAGCTGTAGCAGTTACACTAACCCTAACCCTAACCCCAGCTCCAGCAGTTACACCAACCCTAACCCTGACCGTCCAGCAACTGGTGTTTCCATATCTCTCAATATTCCAGCAAAATGAGAATTAACACAAGGATAATATCCAGTTCAGTATGTAGAGCAATGTAGAACTTATCAAGCTTGGACAACAAGTAGACAATGATATAACAGTAATTCAAAATTTTGTGAGAGTGGGGAACTTGGTCAGCAGTGGCAATTCTCCCCATTCTCACTGCAAACTTAAGCATTTACTTAAATTCTGGGTCTTGTCATGTAGCTCAAAGGTGATTCTGGTCATGTAGCACAATTCTAACTATGGTCATGTAGTTTAATTCTGGGTCTCGTCATGTAGCTCAGTTCTAACTATGGTCATGTAGCTTAATTCTGTCTCTGGTCATGTAGCTCAATGGTGACTCTGGTCGTGTAGCTCAATTCTAACTATGGTCATGTAGCTTAATTCTGGGTCTCATCATGCATCTCAATGGTGACTCTGGTTGTGTAGCTCAATGGTGACTGGTTATTTAGCAGTATTGTGTTTCTGGTCATGTAACTCAATGGTGACTGGTTATATAGCACTATTGTGTCTCTGGTCATGTAACTCAATGGTGACCCAGGGAAGAGCACTTATTCTTGGATCCCTCATGCATGTCTCAACTTCCACACTCGGTTCTTCCATAATTTTCGATTTTCCATTGAAATCCTCCAGAATATTTGCAAGGAGAATGGCCAGAATATTAGGAACAGCAAACAGGGCTATACCAGGACTGACAAAAATTACAAAATTGTTAAGACTAAAGAGAGAAAAAGTACATATTTAATATTAAATATAAATAATGTAAAATATCTCTTCAATGAACAAAAAATGCAACACACATGATAGTAACAAGGTTCTTAACAACACAGGAATAACAGAATTGTTTGAGTTGGTTGTTTCATTAAATTTAAAGGATTTTTCTACAATGGTAAAAATAGCTAATTTTGTCAAAAGTATAAAATTGAAAAAAATAACGTAAAATGCATTAAATGATCTCCTAAACATTATGCTAACTTCAGATTACATTGCAATAGTCAAAAGGGTCTGGAAACCAATACCAACTCATGGGTGTGCCACTGGTGGCACAGAGTCATCCTCAACAGGGTCTTCTTTCCCCGCTGATTCTGCCAAGCCCGTTCCCTTGGCTGTGGTTTCGCTAGATAGTAGGTAGGGACAGTGGGAATCTCGTTCATCCATTCATGCTCGTCACTAATTAGATGACGAGGCATTTGGCTATTAATTGCTCGCTTACCGGGTGGTAAGTTACCATTCCGAGTTCAGTGGCTCATCCACATGTCATACTAAAAGACTTGCATGTCGTTTTAATCATTACGAGATTCCCACGACTTTATTATTCGGATACAGGTTTAATTGTACAACAATGACTAATTACAATTTTTCAATTACCACTCAATCTTCCTATTCCTAGGTGAACTGTTCATATACCGCACTGTTCCCACAGAACATTGCCAATATGTCGAGCGAGTACAGGAGAGTTCTACGGTTGAGCAGTTTTGCTAGAGAGATCCTTCTATTTTCAGGTATCCCCATTTCAGCCAGGACGATGTTATTAATGGACGGCCATTTCCCTCTTGCTCCCATTGGAAATCCAAAGAACTTGATCTCAGTGGAATTGGATAGATTCTGAAATGTTTGAAATGTTTTTGTTGGACTCCGTGTTGATTCCGTAACCAGTTGTTGCTAATGGGGTCGTTCCAGAACAGTTGCATACCCATACCTTGCACCGGGAGTCCGCACCATGTCAGGAATTCGTCCTGTCTCCATCTAGTGGGCAAAAGATATTTGGGCTTTTGTGCGGTTGTTCCTTGCACCCCGTCACCTCCAAGGGGTTCAGCCAACCTTGTTGGGTTTCGCAGGTTCGGGGTACTTTCCACTGCCCCCTTGCTCCTGTCCACAACTTCTGCAGTTTCTCTTGGGCCTCTTCTGTCGTTGCCAAGCTGCGGATCACCCTGTCGCTGGAGTCGGCAATTCGCTGCAACCTTCTAATCTGTATCGAAGGTATTAAGCTCGCCAATGTTAAAACACCCAACCCTCCATCTCTAATCCTCGAGTATATAATACCGTCGCATATGGATGTCGGAAGATGCAACCATTTTTTTACTCCTGCCCTGATAAGGATATCAACAGCTTTCAGGCTATTGGCCTTGCAGTCAGTGTGGTCAGCGAGGTATATGAGGGGGAATGGTATACGTTCTAAGTATGACGAGCTTCTGAGATGGTTTCAGCGGTGCCTGGTCTATCCTCCCCATCCACTCCTCTAGCTGATGTATCATATCGGCC
>JAHFZB010000154.1:0-40000 GCA_036884735.1 Huso huso
CCCCAATACCCACCAGCCCCCTGGAGAGAACGAACAGCCAGTAGTACTGCAGGGAAAACACACAGGAGCAGGGAGAGGAAGGAGGTTAGCATGGTTACAGTGTGTAACAGTTTAAAATCACACAGACTTCTCTATCGAATCATTTACTGTGTTACTCAAACAAGCATGCTGTCAGATCTCATAATCACAGCACTCGAGGTAACATTTTACATGATGTGTCTCTAACTACTGTGTATTTACTAGTAGTTACTTAGTAAATGCATGTGTACTTGCACATAATTACAATGTTATTATGCATAGTTACAATGCACTTAACCTATAATTTGTGTTTGCATGATACAACCCTAACCCTAACTCCAAACCTAACCCTAAACCCTCATCCTTTCTGATACAATTATGTACTAGCATATATCGTGCCAAAAGATGCACATTTTAAGTGCATTGTAACTATGCATAATATCATTGTAATTGTGTAAGTACAGATGTATTTACTATGTAAATACACAATAATTAGAGACACTAATTAATCTAACGTGTTACCGCACTCTGTGTTTCTAGAGTAAAAGATAGACAGGATGTTCTTTTCAGAGCAGCGTTAGCGCCAAGTGATCTCCCAATCTCATTTAAAAACGCCCCAAGCCTCAATCAATTTGCTTCCATCTTTTAACACATTTCAATGCCACGTGGAATTGTTTCAGCAAGTTCATACGGTTTCCTACAAATGCAGATTGTGTTCTATAATTGGCTTGTGAAGCAGGTGGTTCAGGTCAGCAAGCTGGGATATGAAGAGGGGTGGGGGGGGGGGGTAATCGTACACAAAGCTGCTTTTTATTCATTTCAACACTCAAAACCCAATGCTACACCACTATAGGGTCACAAAATGGCAATTACTGCATCAGCATTTCCCATGTATTCACATATATGTTAAATGAATATGAATATATTCATTAAGATATGGGTAGAGCAACACTTTACTTCTTTCCAGTTCTTCTATATTCAGTTGAAAAGGAAGCCCTGGCAACACACGGCACTATGACCAGAAGTGAGGTGCTAGCACAGTAAAAGTGGTATCTCTCCCCTAAATATCTGCCAAATATCCAGGTGAACAGGAAAGGAAAAGGACAGGCTTTGGGGAGGATATGAACTCTTCCTTAATTAAAAAGGTGGGCCCTGACCTTTACAACTGTGGAGCGCTGAAAGAGAGATAGGAAGTCCACCCAGCTCCTCGCTGCCAGCCCCAGAATATGAGCTGTATATTCACTGAGGGACATTCCTAAGTGACATGTCTAGGGGCTATTCATAATCCCCCACATCCCCCATTCTGCTCACACTAACCTCCTGGGAATGGATTCTCTCTCAGCAGCTACCCTTCCTACCTTCATGTCAAAACAATGAGCATTGTACTGGTATTCAACTTGGTACAGTATACTGGCCCTTATACTCTATACACGCCTATGCTGTGCTATGTTACAATTGTATAGAGTAACAATGGCATACTGCACTACAGTTCCACACCACAAATTCTATACTGCTCAAATGTTATTTGCAATTTGATGTGGTATTTAAGATATTAAACAATATTTGATAAGTGTGACTGGACAAGGATTTTGAGTAACAGTTTGAAAGTTCAAAATAAAGTACAAAAAACTGTATATAGGGCCAAACAAAAAGGTTTTAATCTTAGGGGTTTAAAAAATCTTCCAGGCTGGGCGTTTTTCACTGGTTTGAAAAACCACAGCGATTAATAATCCAATCTATGATCGATTCATTGATTAATCACACCTGTTTGCTAGTGATCAACCTGAAATTGTATTGAAAGCCCTGGCCACATTTTCTGTTTTGACTTTATTTTAGGGGGTTTAATCTTGCCTATTTGCGATTAATTCCTTCTAGCCATTGATTAAATGCTAGTGTGAAAAGAAAGGCACAAAAGATTAAAGACATCAAGAGTGTATATATTACTGTGAATTACCAGCTGCACGACAACCTACAATACTGGATTGAATACATCCGGTTTTGGCATACCTTAAAGCTTTCAAGTTTCAGACTTACAAAGGTATTTTATTTAATTTATGCGATTTTATTTATTTGAGCAGAAGAAAAATGAAATTTCTTGAGCGCTATTTTATTTAGGTTAGGCGAAGAAAAAGTATGATATATCTGTTCATTTTCTGATACCGTTTGAAAGAAATACGTTGAATAAAAAGAAAAATCTGCTGACTTGCGACTAAGATGATACGATAAACTTGAAGTACTGCCATGAAAGAACCGATGTTGCAAGTTGCCTAATTTTCTTAATTCTGAGATATTGTGAATATTGGGTATACTTTCCAGTTGCCCTTTTGCTAAGGTCTTTGGAAGTACTAAAGATATCTTTGATAATATATTTAAAAGTACCCTCTGCCATTTTTCAAGATTTGTTTTTCAGGCACTGTTTTTTGAGAACCCGAACCTTAACCCTAACCCTAACCCTAACCCTAACCCTAACCCTTTTCTGATACAATTGTGTACTTACATACATCGTGCAAAAAGATTTACATGTTAAGTACATTGTAACTATGCATAATAACATTATAATGATGTGTAAGCACACATATATTTGCTATGTAAGTGCTATGTAAATACACAGTAATTAGAGACACTTCATGTAAAGTGTTACCCAAACCTCTTCAGAAGTTTCTGATTAGTAATGGTTTAGAAGTTCATTTCTGACGGGATACTGTAACCTCCGCTCAGAGGGTTCACTCCGTGACACATGACACTGGAGTTGTGAGCCTACACTTTGTGATGCAGTAGCTCTGAAAGCTGAGTAATAGAAAGAAGCGTCTCTCTGCTGAGTAAATGGAGCCTGACTGCCACACTGGTCTCAGTCACTACCTCCTATACTGTGACCCCAGCAGTTCCTTACAGATTTACACTAACATGCACTTGCGCTTACGGCTTCCTATTTGCTAATGCTGTTTTCTGGTGCCTGCGGTACTATGTTTAGCAGGTGTTCAGATAGCAGTCAGGTGACACATTAGAGAAAACTGGGCTTCATTAGTGTAGGTCTTTGAAAGAAACTGTCTAATCAAATATTACTGCACCGTATACAAAATGCAAACTGCAAACATGTGCGCTAAAAAAACACGTGGGTTGAAAACTAAAACGCATCTCTGAGTTCTCCAATTTCAAACCACTGGTACAAATGTTACAGAGTTAAGACCATGTTTTTAAAGTTTGCATGCTCCTTTTATAAGAACCAATTTTGCAATATAATGCATTTTTTTGTTACCACGACTACTTCACTATTTTTATTTCCCTTTTAGTAGAATTCATGCCATGACTAACACTTTCTGTTTTGCTACCTGTATAGCGATGGTTAGTAAAATGGTTGTAATCGTTAACTGTGGATAATAACAACGACTTCTTTGTACAGTGAACTTGGAGATAGCCATACACAATTTAAACGTGAGCAATTCGGCAAGCCTCGTTTCATTAGAATTTGATGTTTATGACCTTGTATGTTACACTTAAAAATAAATTAAACTAACCTAACTAACCATGGTTCATAATCATTTCTCTCAATATACTAGTTCACCGATCTCTCAGTGGAACATGGTCTAGATACAGTTAGCCCAAGTGACTACCGGTATAGGACATACATGGGAGCTGAGTAAAAGTAAGTTTATAACTGTATGCAATATCCAGCCAGGTGAAGTAGTACCATCAAAAACACTTGGATTACATTCTGTCCTACTAAAGATCGCTTCATAGGAGCTAATGGTGTGTTAGAAAGGGGCAAGCCTTGATAGACCGAACAGCCTCTTTGTGTCCCCAAACTCTGTCTATGTTCTTATTTTGTTATGAAACTGACATTTCAAGATATCTGGGTCAGAGAACTAGGTTTATAACTAATTAAAAACACATTTTCCATTACTGGATTTGAGTTGTGCTATGACAGACAGCTGTTCAAATGGTACATCTTATAGTACCAGTACCTTACATAAAGCTGTGCGGCTAAGCTGTGTAGAGGAAGCAGATATGAATAGAAAACAGATCAATATTTGACGCAAATTGTTCAGATAGCAGCTGGGTGGTGCCTGGGGAGACAACCGCATTCCATTTTTAGCATTCTTAATACCTGACAATTCCCAGTATAGTTCAGTTCTAAGAATCTATTACTTTTTTTATTACATAATTCAGAAGGGATTATGTGATGGGAATCTGTGCTGACTGGAAATGGGGTCATGTTGTGTGAAGGTTCTTACTGTGATGTGGTTTTCAAATGTGTAATAGTAAAGTCCCTTTCCTCTTTGCTGTGTACGCGTGATTATTGGTTTCAGTTTTGTTTAGCATTTAATTCTCAGAATTATAAGCTTCAAAGATGCAGGCCATGTTTTTTTACTACTGTACACATGTTGTACTTCATCTGTACCATGCACTGAGATTCCCTACTATGCCTTTACAATTATATACAGCAGTAAACTTTTATAAGGGATACACAGTAGCAAATAGAAAAGGTATAATAAAACCTATCCCAGTATCCCTACTGAAGCTTATTAAAGGTGTAGTCTCCCATACCACTAGTCTTTACTAACTAGCAAGTGTTGAAAATACCAGCTCTCAATCTGTGCTTCCCTATAAAATCTTTAACAAAACCATTTCTGTTTTGCAAGTCGCACCTGAAGTGACAAGAAGGCTTCAAGGAGAGATTGATTGTGAACTGTATGATGTAAACCAAGCGGAAAGCCAACAAGGCCTTTACTGATGAACTACAGTGAGTGCCAAGAAGGGTTAAGAGTAGTAAACAGTCACCACTGAACCCTAACTCAGAGGGGAATGGAAGATGATTGTGTGACAATGAAGCTGTAATGATGTGTGGGTGGAGAGGGCTCATCAAACCAGGTAGCAGTGCGGGCTGTGACTCAAGGCACGGTCGGGACCCCAGGAGAGTGCTGTCTGGATCTGTCTCTCACTAGACTGAACTCAGCTGCAGGCTGTTTTAAAGACCTTCCCTAGACAGCCTCACGCCCCTGGGATTAGCGAAGACCTGGGATTTAGGGAAGCAGTCTGCACTGTTGTTCTGAACCACCTGAGCAGGCAGGCCCGTCTCTGATCTGAGCGAGTTGTGGGGAGGCAGCTGAGCTCCAATACAAAGCAAATCGACACAAGACGAGGATATTGTGAATGACTCAGGGTGGTTTTAAGACTGTGTTGGTGGAGAGATAACCATTTTCTTATCTCTCTATGGCAATAGCAACTTTATCTCTCTGGTTATGGTTGTGTGCTGATGATTATATTTTTGTTCTTTACTGTTTATTTAGCTTTAATTAGGAATATGATGTTTTCAAATGCAACACTATAGATTTATCTGTTTAACTGCTGCTTCCTGGAACTGTATAACTTCCTGTGCTGCAGGTCTGGCTCACTTAAAGTTGGAAATATGGGAGTATACAATCGCTGTGTCTCCTATATGTCACATGGTATGTTACCATGGTAATGTGATTCTCTCATGATGCTAAGTAACTAACAACCAGGAATGATAGCTGTATGCTAAATATCCAAACACGTCTTCGAATTGACTGGGTAGGGTCACTGTGATGCCCTGCTGTTTGATATTTCAGAGCGGTCAGCAGATGAGAAGACCGGCCCGGGATTATCTCCTACATTTCGTTCTGAATGCTAACACTGAGGGAACACAAAGCCACTTTTTCTTGTGGCTTGAAACCTGGTTCCAAGAGACTGGGAGGCCTAGTCTGTGGCAGCTTTGCTGTATCAAACCCCAAGTCTCCCTTGGTGTGCCATGCAGTGTCCTGAAACCTTGTCTCCTGAAACCAAGTTCCAAGACACAAACTGATTTAATGTTCCTCAGCCTTAGGCTTGTTGAACAGCAGGCTTCCGTCACTGAGTCAATGTGTTTCCTCCACTACTTGTCACAAAGTGGTTTTGATTAAACACACAACATGCAGATCAAAGCAAAAAACTAAACACTACAGTGTGCCTATAAATGTCAATTTAGCAAGTGTTAATAGCTTTAATAGTTTAACTTTCCCTTACAGTAGTGCTCCGTGGTTTACAAAACAAAGCAGCACAATATTAGACTTGCAAAGCTCCTTGAAGTGCCCTTATCAAACGATCTTGAATGTCAATGCAATGGTTCTGTCCTAAGGGCAGTGGTATCCCAAGGGCAGCTACAACCGTATGAGCCATTGGACAAATGATACAACAGGGGTTTATATTTTAATATAGCAATGGTATGAACCAATACACACTGGGAATCTGTTGAAATAAGATGGTAACGTTTCAGATCCATAGTGTTAATTGTCATTGTATCTGATAAAGATGCTGAGATGTTGGTTCATGCTCTTGTTCTTTCTCAGATTGATTTTAAAATTCTTCTCACTACTTACAAGGCATTGCATAGCCTTGGTCCTCAATGTTTGCAGGAGCTGTTGGTGCCTGTGCTCCTAGTCGCAGCTTGTAATCATTAAATGCTGAACAACTGGTGGTTCCCAGAAGTGGCTTAAAATCAGGAGCGGCTTTTAGTTGCCTGTGGAAATCTGTCCCAATTTCTACCAGAAGTGCTGGCACAGCTGAATCATTTAAATCAGTTTTGAAAACATATTTGTTTTCATTGGCTTATTTTTTAGCTGGATTGATTAGCCAATGGCTTTTTTTTATTATTTTAAGACTTTTTACTGTAAAGCACCCATAGGATGCTCTGCATGAAGAGTGCTATATAAAAGCACATTGTATTGTATTGTATTGTATTGTATTGTTGGGAATGCTGTGGTCTGCTAGGGCTAGGGTACTACACTGGTATTATAAAAGTATTGTGCTTCCTTTTCTATAACTAGGAAGATTTTTTCATGAAGCTCAATAGTTTTCTTCTTTATTCAATATCAATAACGTTTAAACTGGAATAAGTGTTCTACTCATTTTTCACAAGGTCAAGGAAAGTATTAATACCGTCTGGGGATTTTTTTTTTATGGAAGCATCATTTTTATGGAAGCATAATTGTTAAAGTGATACTGTCACTGAAGTGATGGTTGCTATGCGGAGCGGCATTTTAAATAAAATGGACTTGCTGTTAATAGGACCTGAAAGTAATAATAGGTGGAAGTTAAATGACATTTAGATTTTTGCAACGTGATTCATCCTTCCTGCTAATTTCCAAACACACAGCCATTTCAATTGCCTTTGTTGCTTGTGAGTGACATATTTTCTCCTCTGTGACATTAACAGAAAGGAAACGTTTAAAATGCAGTAGAGCACCAGAATAAAATGTGCCCCCCCCCTTCTGAAACACATACAACAATGGAAAAATGTACTTCTGCATTGCAGACTAATTAAAGACTTGCTGTGTTTATGAGTCGCAGTTAAACCCATAGTAATAATTCATTGTACATTAATATCGTCGGACTGTAGGCTTCTGGTGGTATAGTGAAGCTCAGGGTCTTTCGTGTCAAACCTACACAATGGTAATGAACGCATTCTTTAACAGTTGTTCAGTTTTATGCACCGTTCTACTCCCATTATAACCTCATTTATGACCCCCCCGAGCAATAGCAGCTCTCCTTGCTGTAATGAAAGCACATATATAAGGCTCTACCTGCTTCAACTCACAAGTTACATAAAGAACGTTTCTGAAGTTTGATACACATGAAACTATTTCAGATTGCTGGTAAAAATGGCAACAGTGATGACTATTGAAACATGATTATTTGGAGTAAATAACCAGGTGTCACTCCCTATGAAAGCGCTGCTGCAATGACGTAATTGTGACCGTCTCCCAGTAAGCAAGCATACATCATTGATCCACTTGATTAGGCCATTTGCTTGCAGTCTGCTTATGAAGTGCTTGTTTCTTGAGCTCCCCTTGAACCCCCCCCCCCGTGATTTAGAAAGGGGGGTGGGCATCTGTTTCTGTAGGGATGACGGAGTTAGTCAGTATCTTACTACTCTGATTAAACAAACCCCAAGACTGTCAACCCTGTTCTAGCTATTCCAATTCCTGTAACTGCTGAATCAGGACACACAGCCTTCTACTCCTGGGAGCTGCTTTTCATCCCTGTGCCATTAGCTTTGAATGATTTTCTAGTGAATTACGAGCCCAGGATTTATTGGACAGACTAACATAGGCATGACTGATAGGCCACCCTGATGGTAAGAGTGTGGGTCCCTTAATTTCTTTCTTTGAAATGCAGCAAACTTGTGCTGCTGTGAGAACAGTGTTCTACTGTCCCCTGCATGTGCTTCGTAAACCATTCCATGGTACAGTGAACTTTTACAAGTCAAGCACCAATGACCTCACCTTTAGAGCTTTGTTAACCATCCCCGAGTGAGAATACAGCAAACTTACAGCACTGTGCTTCAATCCAAATGAGACCCCCCAAATTAATCAATGGAGCAATTCTCTGGTGTCAATAAAGCCCTTGACACAACATACTGTGTGTTTGTCAATATCAGCGTGATTAGTTCCTCTTTATTCAGAAGCAATCTTGGAACCCATTATATGCCGGGTACTTTGTGCATCTGTTCTGGGAATCACTGTACAAAGATGAAACTTGACAGAAGGAGACACCAAAAAACAACGAGCAACACCATTCTAAGACTGTTTGGATGAGCCGTACAACCGAGGTCCTATTGTAAGTGACTCTGCAGCAGTTGTTGATGCATAGTTCACCCCCTAGTCTCTGTAAGTCGCTTTGGATAAAAGCGTCTGCTAAATGACTAATTAATAATAATACTAATAATAACAGATATTAGCTGCTTGATTTGACCACCAATTATTCCCAACTAACAATACAATAAAACAAAAAATTCCCAACATATTCCCAGGGCCAGGAAATCAATGCAACTCTCTCGATCTTCTCTCACCTCTTTCGTGATGAATGAGCTGGAGAGAGTGACGGCCGACCAGAAGAAGATCCCACAGCCCAGTATGACCTTCCTGTTGAACCGGTCGCCAAGGTAACCAAAGATGGGGGCAGCCACCATGAAGCTGCAGATGAAGACTGAAACAGAGACAAGGGCGAGTGGGGTCAAGGGTCGTTAAAATATGAACTGGATCACTGATGAAAATGAGCTGGTTGGTATCAACATTAGCGTAGTCCAGATGACAAGGCAAACAATTCCGAACCTTCATAGACATTCTTTTAAGAAGAGAGGGCAAAGGATTGGGTGAGAATTGAGACTGAACTGCTCACCCTCCAAGGAGAAAGGGTCTACATTGTGAACCTCTGATATCCCCCCAGTCACAGCCATTGAAACCAACCCCTGTGAACTTTCCACTGGGTGTTTAGAGCACCGAACTCACCGCACACAGGCAAATAGGGCATTACATTGCATACACTCATTCATCACGTGCAGCCAGACCAAAACAGGCACCACCACTACTCACTTCTCGTGATGGGAAAAAATGAAGCAAGTGTTTAACAGTCAAGGGTCTGAACACAATAAATATTTCATTAGCCCTGATTGAGCTGTTCCGCATTAAACGACACAATTGATGAGCAACATACTTCAACTGAAAATCCTGTCTCACCCAAACTCAGATGGGCTTGGACTAACTCCATATGTATACAAGTTCTAAATGTCCATTCTTACAGAACTGTGGCGGGGGTGTTCTATCTCCATAATTAGCTACTAGCATCGCAGTGTATCCCAGACTAGGCATTCGGATTCTAGCAGAGCAAATTCCCAAGTGGCCAAGTCCAGGATATCCTGAAATCATGCGTGTTTATGCAGCAATATACTATCCTCTGCATTAGAAAGAATGGATGGGAATAGCTCTGCTTTTGAAAATAAAAGGTAGGCATGCATATCCCCAAACTCCCATGTCTGTTTTCTTTATTGAAAGAACATTAAAAAATGCCTTAAAATGTTCCACCTAGCACCCCTCAAGGGAGGAGGCCATGTTCTTATTTTCTTTTCTGAGCAGTCTGTGTGCATCCACTTGGGAAATATTATAATAAACTCAAATGGCTGTTAATCAAGGTTATCCTCCCACTTGGTAGAACTAGCAATAATATTATCACTAGTCCCCCCCTATCTCTTCTATATTTATAGGTTCTCAATTTGGAATATGAACTTCCTGTCCTCCAGCTCAGTTTTACTCCAATGGTCTAACAGCTTGTATGTATTTCCAGTAAAATATCTGTTGTCATCATAACAAAACAACATGTGGGGGGAAGAAGGCAATCCTCTTGTTCATTTCTGTTTTGCTTTCTATGAAATAGCAGAGCATGCAGTTACAGTAGCATGCCTAACCTACTGCTGTTGGGTTTGCAACGATGCTCAAGCAGGTTTCAGAGGTGAGAAAGCTGTAATAAATCATTTTTGGAATGCAAACAAACTGGACTGTAAACAAGTCATGCCTTTTGAGGCAAAAACAACCTGCCCAGAATGAGGCTGAGCGGTGAAAGATTGTATTAATCAGACGCCAAAGAATAATATTTTAGTGTGCAATTGAATTTGTTCTGCTTTTTAGTACAATATCTTACTAACTGGTAGAAGCTGTTATTGTTGCCCAGTTTGGTAGTCCACAGATAACAACAAACAGCTTTGATCTGACATCTCTAGTTTTATAAAGATCTGGTTTAAATGCAGTAATCTTTAACCAGCAGCTATTTTCCTGCTCTGTTTGCATGTAGAATGACAGCTTCTATTGTGTAAGTGGGAGGCTTTGAATATTTTGGGACAGTCATGATTTTTTTTTTTTTAGTAAAAGATGGGGATCTTTTAAAAAGGTACGTAGCACTTTAAAAACAGTGTGCTAATCCTACCCTTAATTAAATTGGATCTTTTTTACTGCTCTCCTTGTGCTTGCTATAGCTTTTCATTTCTAATACATTTTGTTAAAGATCTGGGAAGCTACAATGCTGTACAGCAGCCCAGGAAAGGGTCTAAGGGTATGGCCCAGTATGGATGAGAGGGGAAGCGCCGTAGTGTTCTACCTTCTGAGGCTGTTCAAAGTAAAGAGCTTCAGAACTATACTGCTGGTTCCACAGACATCTTGCACTATCTAACGTTACCTTAGGTAAGGTGGTCCAAGATTAGTGCTAACAGGGTCTGTGAATCTAGCACTAAAGCTGCAGCACGGGGATGGTTGTAAGACTTGCATAGCAGACCAAGTCATTCCCAGTTTTAATACGAGCATAACCTTGAGCTTTTTTCTCTCTGTGCTGAGACCCTACAGTGTATTTCACTTGAGATCCAGGTTTCACTGCAAACCCACTGCTGCTGAGTCCACAAAACCCCCACGCAAAGAGGAGCTGGATAAAAGACAATATCGCAGCTACAAAAAAAAACAAAAAACATTTTGAATTATTAATGCTCTGACATCATTCTTCCAGGCATTAAGTTAGACAGCTAGATCTGGCTTTACTGGGCTTTACTGAAATCACATTTGCATAAGTGCATTCACTGGGGATAAAAAGTAGAGTGCAGAGTTTGTTTCTTCATCAGTATGGATGAGGTTTAAATAACGCAGAACATTGGACCTTACTTATCAGAGGTGTATATTCCAGGGTGCACATTGGAACCAGGGCACAGTGTTTGAGAAGGAAAGCACATGGGTAAAGCTACACAACAGAGCCCTACACAAGTAAACCTCCCTAGCTGTTTCTTTATTGTAACCACAGTTTTTCTTTCATAGCACAAATATGGAGCAAACTGCACATTAAAAAATAAGTAGTGTCTTTTTTTATATATAACAGCTCCAACATAATTACAGTGTTAAACACTACACAAGATTCTGTGCTGCATGCATGGGGCATCGTTTGTAGAACATCAATATTGCATGTGTGTAAAAAGAATGCCTTATACGTTAATGACAGTGGCCCCTTTTGTATATGAATAGCACAGCTAATTGTATATTTTAAGGGGTTGCCAGTGCCATATTTTAATAGATATGATGCTGCAAGTCAAGAAGTCAGCGCACTAAAGAAGGCATGAGCAAAAACTCTTGTCTACTTGAGTCAGTCCAAACAAGACCTTTACAAGAAAACTATTTCATCTTCATTTGCACACTGCATGTACGCTGCATGTGGGACCTAGTTACAAGCCGGTTGGTTCTGGCTTTGTAGACAAGAATAGGGGGTTTCATCCTGGCCTCCAGTACAGTTGAGACTGTGATGTACAGTGATGTCACGGTATACTCCGCAGTGGGTCAGAACTGGAGCAACACTTTCAGCACTCTGAGTAAAAACAAGCAGCCGCGTCTCCCTGTGTCATGGAGAGGATTCGCTCTAACTGGGACTGCCAGCCGCAGATTGTTAACTAACACACGCCTAGCAAGATCCATTGCCTGCTTACCAGCTGTAATTAGCTGAATGCTTTGACAAGGTTATGGGTATGGGTCTCTTCCAGTTATACCTGGTGGTAATTGCTGACAGTGTTCTTGCGAGGTGAAGGATTGCTGTGCTCTTGGCTCTGGTGGGTGAGACTGTCTTCGTTAACTAAGCTTGCTTGAAAGCCAGTTGATTGGCAGGCATTGCCTAAGGTAGAAGTGCATCCCCATAACAAAACCCTTCTGAGAGATGAATTTCAGCCAGCACTATAGAGGGCTGCATTTTGTTTTCATTAGGTATTTAAACAGGAAATGTACCCTTAGGGTTCTGTATAGTATTTCCTTACATTGTTGTCTTCAAAAGGCAATTTCAACTATTTTCTCCTGACTTCATTCACAGGGTGAAATGACATTGCGACTTTGTGAAACTTTTCTCTTTTATTCAAAAGTTTTGTGTTTGTTGAGTTCTGTGGCGTAAGAATTGTTTTTAAAGTGACTTGTGCTCAAAAACTATGATGTCATTAGAAAGCTACCAGTGTCAATGAACCAGGTTTCAGTAAAATGTTCCAGAGTGTCAAGGATGCTATTTGCATAAGTGGATCAGTTGTTTTGCTGAAAAGTGTGTGCTATGCATGGCAGGTTGTTGTTTTTTTGTTCCTGCCTCAGTACAACATTCTTTCAGCCTCAATGAGTGGTTTAATTACAAGCAGCAATATCTCATGTGCACTCATGGAAACTCACTTGGTTTTGTTATTATGTTCACCATGTCACCCAACAATGCAGAACAGGGAAAAAAAAAAAAAAGTTATTGTAGCTCCAGCCAAGGCACTGACCAGCACACTGAACTTCTGATGTTTGTGGTGCACCGTGGATCAGGAAGCGTTTGGGTTTGCGTTGTTTTATCATCTTAAACATTTAGCAAACATATTCTTAAGAGTATTTTTTTGTACTAAAAAAAATGTGTGTGCTTTTCTTTTAAGTACTTCAATACATACAGAACCGGCACAAATTATGGCAACAACAAATGATTTACTGCAAGCCTAGGGGTGGGGACTGCATTGCCCACTCGGACCTTTACATACTTAGCATCATGGTATCCCTGAATAGATCATCATCTCCCCTTTAAAAATATGCTCAATATTTCAAAGAGCAAGGCATCTCACAAGTAGAATGGTCCCCTGAAATGTTCTCCTTTTTCTAGGAAAGTAGTACAACTGGAGAGTAACAGATTTTATTATGAATTATTAAATTGTCGTAATTATTAGATTCCCCCAAGGCTCTCTGTGCCTCTAACAGTTACACAGTAATGCTGGATGTGGAATTCTAACTAGGAAAGACTTCTTTCTGACCATAATGTATTAGAAATGAAATGTTCAAATGAAATGTTCACAGCTGCTCCTGCAGGAAGAGTTTTAAGGCCTTAGTTACTCCACCTGACCTATGACCTTCTATCAGAGTTGAAAGGTCACAGAGTCACATAACTTCTTCAAATGAGGAAATGGAAGACTCCAATGGTTGTTGAGAACATGGTCAATGTCAGTAAGTGAATGTAAAAACACATTTGAATTTGCCTTTGGAAGCAATGGTTTGCACAGTTTCTAATACATAAAGACATTTTTTTTTCAACTTTTCCCATAATAGCTAAAGGTAATAACTGCAGCTCAAATTTCATATTTGTGTGGGAAATTTTTTTCTGTGATCTTTCTTTTACTGAACCCAGACGTTTTTTCATCTTTCCATTATTGACTGCGCTATTGTTTAAAATCCTCTTGCACAAAATGAGACCTAGAAAGGTAGCCTGCTTGATTGAGCCTCACGAGGGTCTCAGCTGCAACCAGACCCCAAGGTGCAAGCAGCCTGCTCATTAAACAGCTGCAAAGAACAGGCCTGACTGACTGCAGCAGAAGATTAACTGGAATCCAGCGCTGCTTCTGCACACACAGCATTCTGATGGCCTGACCCCAGTAAAGTGCTATTAAATAACAATATAACACGACTCCCTCAGCGGTAAGCTTGAAAACCACTTTGAAATGTGATTTCACTTCAATTTCTTTACATTGGGGTTATACCTCAACCTGCAGACATGACCTCCCCCTCTCCCCTCGAGAGGTCACTGCCCTGGCTTGTCTGCCCAGTTGCTATGAGTTTACTGTAAACTCCCGCTGCGCTGACCCTGCCCATTCAATCCTGTCCAGACTCATAGAAGCACATAGAATCAAATACGTGATACTTCCATTCACTATAAAGTACTACTGCTGTTTAATTACTAGCGTTGTACAACCTGGTACTCCTGTAGGGATCTATTCATATATAACCCATTCAAAAATATCAGCTCTGAAGGTCTATGAACAGTGTGGGTCTAGATACCATCATTGGTTAAAATCATCTTTCAGTGTGTGTTAGTCTCTTTAGTGTTTCTTGTTTTTAATAGTAAGTTCAGTGTCAAGTTTGGTCTTTTTTTCGATGGAACACTGTTTACTTGAACAAGACCCTGCTCTTTTAAATTGTATTTTGGTCCCAGCAAAAGTGTACAATGAATTTCGGGCAGTGTAATATGCACATACAGGCAGACAAGCACCTCCATACATCTCTGGAGCCTGATGCTCTAAACCTGTCTGACACGTGTTTCTCTAAATTGAAATGTCATGTCAATTTCTGTATCTGACATAGAAGGAACATCTTACAAATCACAAGCTGCAGTCGGCTCTTCTGAACACCCGAAATCGAAAAAAAATTACACATTCCAAAAGGGAGCAGAAATGCTGCTTGATGTTGTGGGAGTTTTTTTTGTTTTTTAAAGAAACAATTATATTGATTGTCTGGTTTGCTGGATATGTGAAATATGTAGGTGTGTGTCTTTGGGTGTAACAACGTCACAGAAAATACTACAGCAGGTAACCCTTCCAGTGATGATTCACAGGCAAAACAGCCACAGGTAAAACCATTACAATGTACATTATGACTATTTTGGGTCATAAGAAAGCAATGCTTCCCATGTTAAGTAATGTATTAGATAGGTCACTTGTGCCACCTGCTCCATCAGTCACGGCATGCATACAGGCCTAAAAGCCAGGTGCACAAAATAGTGAATCATGCTTTGCAATAATTAAGCCAAGTGTCCAGCTGTTATTAGGATTGACTTGACTTGAAATCAGACTCTCGCTGATGGTGGAAGATAACTAACAAGCGTCAATTCAAAAGGACGAGGTGGGTTTTAAATCTTGCACTGCAGAAAAAAAAACTCAAAGGCTGTGAATAAATGATATACTGTGAGGGAGGCTGATAAATTCATTCGTAAATAACAAAACAAAAACGTGATGCATACGTGATCTTTGAAATGTGTGTATGGTCTGGTTGCAAATTGGGCTGTACATTGTATGGCACCAGATTTAACAGGTTTCGTGGTGCAGATGGAAATGTGTCACAGAGCTGCCTGAAATGGTCTGTCTGAAGGTAAATCTCCTAATTATGGTGTACTAATGGAAAGTAATAATTGAGGTTTGATTTGTTACGGCAGATATAAGTTTGATAATGCTGTTTGAGTTAATTACTCTGGATTTCCTGGTTTAAATCAACATCCATTACTGCTCTGCTGTCTCCTCCGTTGCTTCAAGGTGTCAATCTCTATTTAAACCCACGTGAATCGCAGAAATTCAGACTGAAGATGAAGGCTTTTCATCAGTGTGTTTTCAGCTCTCTCGCATCACTGTGACGTTCCTGCAGCGGCGATTTGTCAGACATGCAGGCTAACCATAGGAAGCAGACCCCAGGGATCACAGACATGAGTTGTTCCTCTGTTCAAGTTCACTTTTCTGCAAAAGGATGCCTCCAGTGTGACTGTTAACCGCTGTGGTTTGACCCTTCTTTACCCTCCTCTTCTGGACCTGGTTGTTTTTTTCAGCCTAATAAAGGCTGCACAAACCACCGCCCTCTTTGAAGCAGTTCTAATTGATCTCGGTTTCAGAAGAGCGGGGCTGCACTGATGTGTCAATCTGTCACTCGCACCAAACAGACATGCAGCAGCTGGAGGTTATGAATGTGATCTTCAAGCCCTGCAGCTCAGAGAAGCAAAACAAAGAGGGGAAAAGAAACCCTATGACTGATTGAGGGTCCTACAGTTCAGCCTAACCTGATTGATCAGATTAGGTACTAGGAGCCTCAAGCTCAATGCTCATTGTGTTACTGCTCCATTCAAAAAGACTGTTTAGAACTTAATCTGTTCTGCTTGGCTTGCCATTGCAACACAAATTCCCATGCATTCTGAACAAATTCATTCATTAGACAAGGGCATCTGTCTTCCAAAGCTGCTTAATCATAATTGAGAGAGTGTGTGTGAGTGTGTCTGCTTATTACCAGAGCCATGTTCTACCTTGTTTAATATAATAGATTTGCATAGTAATTTTTCACACTGTATTTATAATGAGGGTAAAGAAGTAAGATGGCACAGAGAGCTAATCACTTAATATTGAACACGCAGATTAGAAGATTGCTAGCATGCAGGTACAATTCAAACTGACATTTGCATCCGATTCTGGTTTGATCCTGCGCGATTGTCGCCATGACGATTAATTTACACCAGAACCTTGCAGCATGCAAGGCAATTGCCAAGAGCGGAATCCTCAATTTGTCAGTGGGGGGGTCATTCTTCCCTTCAGGCCATTAGGGGGCGCTGTCCTTGTAAATCCCAACGGGTCATAAATCTGGCCTGGCTTAAATATTTATATTAAACATCTTTAATTTCAAAATATATTTTTTTATTTTTAAAAAACATAGCAAGTGAAACTTGGTGGTGACACTCACAAATGCTGTGACAGGGCTGGAATGTCTAACCACACGTAAAATGAGAAGTATTATATGGGGTTGCTATGATGACGTGGTAAGCATTTCCAATGTTTATTCTTCAAGAAAATAGTGTGTTGCAGGCCAAACAGAAAAGCTAAAGGACTGGAGGAAACATCCTGGTGAATCATCCTTTACAGGAAAAGTAAATATGTGTGAGTGAGAAACTAACAAAGCAATTGTGTTTTCATGCAGGAAATGTGTTAAACTCCCAGATGAAATCATTTTAAAGACTGTAGTTCAATCTATCAGTGTAAGAGGCTGGACAAAATATTAGAAGCTCATAATGTAAGGCTATGAAGTAGGCAGGCTTGATGTAAGTGTTGACATTGTTCTGAAGAGATACATGACCAGCCTTCAGTGATTGCTATCTCCCATTCCATAGGGGATTCTGAAGGGACAGTGAACAGTAAAGCCATGTGTGTCAGAAGGCGTTTCATTTGAGACTTTACATGCATACTGTAACCACCAGTTAATGATTTAACTCAAAGTTAAACAAATTAGGGGGCGACTAAACCTGTTTTTCAGTGTCTTCAGTGTTGAAATGAGTTTTGATTTAGTATACGAATCAAAACAAATTTCAACAACAACAATTTACAAGTCCGTAGCGCCTTTCATCACCAAAGCGCTTCACACACAAAAATGGAACTCAATTAAAAACAGAACTTGATCAAAACAGAAATAAAAAGAGATACAAAATGTGGTTTTAATTGTAAAATTAGAAAAAGTAAGAGAAAATAGCTATTTTGTAAAAAATACATTTTCAATCTTGATTTAAAACCAGAACGAGTCTCAGCTTCAGACAGAAGGCGGCAGAGCCTTTTCATAATTTAGGAGCTTTATAAGAAAAGTCCCATTTCAACACTGAAGACACTGAGAAAGACTTTCAGTCCAAATGTCTGTCTTTAAATGTAATGTATTTCTTTTGAAACATTAAACAAACGTGTGCTATATTTGACAGTGACTTGAGGTGTAGAACTACATTTTCAAGTCTCAAGGTGTGACACTCCTCTGAGACGTTTTTATGATATCTATTTGGAGCAGAAACTGCAAAGGCAGCTGACAAAAAACCTTTGTTCTTGGTTTCAACGTGTGGCTTACCAGGTGTACTTTTCTGTTGGGAATTCAGTAAAACTCATTGATTAAGAGCTGTGACAGTGAGGTGTGCTGCAGGTTTCAATCGCAGGAATTAAGAACCCACAGTGCTTAATTGGACTGCATTCCAAATATTTATCATAGCAATACTGATTAGACATTGGGTGTGTGTGGATTAACAGAACAATGTTTTAATGAGTTAACAAAACTAAACGCTACTGCTTTTGATTTTCGAAAGCAGCTTTTCACAGAATACATTGTGTATCGGTTTGTGGTGTTATTACAATTAGTTTGGTTGTTACAACCACAGCAGAATGAAACTGGGGGGGAGGATATTTTGCAATGTGTTTGCACAGAAACCATTTTTCAGCCCTGCATTTATTTAGACTGCTGTCACAGATTTATTAACGAGTTTCTTTCAGGCTGTGGAGATCAAGCAACGACATGTTGCCTGATAAATGAATTTTCTTGTTTTGCTTTCGAGTTCTTTGGATAATTCCTCCTGGGTGTCAGTTTCGGAGGAAAACAGCATGACCTTCACCTCCACCTGATTTCCATAGCAACCGAGGCTGAGTAAGAAACCAAACAAAGAGAAGCTGGAGGGACTAGCTATGCTCGAAATAATGTCAATTTGTTATGATAAAATAGAGTTCCTTTGTACCGGTTGCCTTCTGTAAACTATGCTCCTTAACAAAAAACATATATATATATATATATATGCTTAATATTAATAGATTAATATATTAGATTATTTTTAAATTCCTTAACATATAAACTTTAGGATAAACATGTTTAAATGTTTAACGTATTGGTATTTTTGTGACAAATCAATAAAGCTACTATGAGAAGCCCGAAATATGTGAAAGACTGCCCTGCAACATTGATGTGAATGAGACTGCAGCACATGTGCCCAACATTTCTGTGTACATGGAAAAGACTGAATAAATAACCTGACACGGCACACATCCTACAGCTGACCCTCTATATCTGACATCCATATCTTTGACAGCGGTTAAAAGTTTAATAAAAAAATCACTTTTAACACTATTAAGTACTAGTTTATAAATAGAATATACAAAGTATGATAGTCCTTCACTGTAATGAGTACGTCCGCAGTACCGAAGAGCCAGGCTCTCTGTGAAAGACCTGGTATACTTTCCTTTGGGTGCAGTACTTTACTTTCATCACAGGGGTCAGTCTTGTTCAGACGCTTTACCCTGTGCCACAGCATTGGAAGGGTTAACCAGTAAACCAGAAAAAAAAAGGGGGAGGGTTTGCCGTGAATTTAGGAGGATATCCTGAAAACATGGTTATTTTTTACAAGGTAAAGGAAATTCCACTCCTTTGAAAATGTAGCAGAAATATGCGATTGATTTATGTTTTGTACGGACAACCAGGCAGTTAGGAAACAATAGAGTTTCACAATGTCATAAAAACAATTACCCCCCCCCCGCCCTATTCTTGTCTTCCAACAGTCAACACAACAGAGAGGGTGTTTGGCACCATGCTGGTGCCTCGACATTTTCTGTCTTGTTTTTCATAGGAAACCCTGCGTATTGAGTGAACAATAGGGAGTGTAGAGTCAGAAATGTTCCTTTCTTTCTATGAGCAGTTGAGTGAAAACAGGCTACATTTTGCTTCTGGTGGTTACCATATTTTATAGTATACTTTTAATGGACATTTAAAAAAAGTTTCACCTTAAAAGCCAAACAAGGATTTTCTGTGCATGTTAACTTTACATGGCAACACAAACAACATTATCACGAATAACCATACTATAGCTAGCTGACTGACTAACTATTAATATCACACATAATACACTTTTACTTGTCTTATTATAGTATGGTCTTCAGAACTGTAGTAATGTAGCTAAACAATCAAACAATAAATATATTATATATATATATATATATATATATATATATATATATATATATATATATATATGATTTTCATTGTGACTCTTGCTACAGGACCAGCCTCGTGAGATTCCCCTCATAGCTCAATCCTGCCCTGAACATATCCTGCAATACAGTCCTCTCTCAAGCAGTGGCTGGCAAGTGATTTAGTGATATGGACTCCTCTTGAGGCTAGCTTGAGACCCAGGAGATGAAAAGCATTAGAGAGAGAGGAGTGAACCAGCCTGCTGCACCACCTGCCGTTGAATCTGACTTTGCTCAGATAAGCTGCACAGACCTCCCAGTTGTGGTACAGCACCTGACATTCAGAGTAGCAACAACACCAGGGTTGATGGGAGAGTGTCGGGTTCCCTTGAGACAGACAGACTCAGCAATCATACTAGCAGAGAGGCAAGCTTCTACATGGCTCTGAGCCAAAACAGCTAGGTGCTCAAAACTGAATTGCAGAAGAAGGTGTTTCTTCTCTCGCATCGAAGAGGAGAACTTGTGAGCTGACTCTGAAATACCACGAGGAGAAGGGGCCTCAAATTATTTCTAAATATAGCTGAGTGGAAACTGAGAGGTGTTGATTCTTGGGGTGGGTTTGAAACATTATAGGAAGTTATTTACATGCTACAAACCATGGAGAAAGCTGTGTCAGTGCTTTGTGGCAGATCTTAAAAACGCTGCCTTAAAACTCAGAAATATCAAATGTCTTTCCTCCATATTTTAATCGCATTTGGTGTCAGTGAATCATCCCAGGAGAATTAATTTACAGGCTGGCAGTTTTAACAGTCTGCTGCTGTTAAGATTATTATATTAGACCCCATTATTGTCTTTATTTTACAGTCTCTAGGGGACATTAGAAAGGGTACAGACAGCAGTCCTAACACAGTGCACAGCACACTTTCAGGTACTGATGTGGCCTGTGGCACTGCAATGGTATACCAGTGTGCATTGGTTTAGGATGCTTTTGTGGTACCAGTTTTTCTACCAATGGATCATACCACTGTAGCTGCCTTGTGCTACCATGATCTTTTCAAACAGAACAATTGCCATTGAAGAACACTAGGTAGGAATATGACACAGGGGTTTCTTTTTCACCCCTTTAGAGGCTGGGTTTCTCCACAAACACTGAGCTGTGACTAACAAACAGTGTCTGGAACCAGATCCAGACTCCACAGCAGGCATCGGATCCAGGGGATTATTCAAATGTACAAGCCAGCTTAGTGTGTCCCACTTTAAATGCACACAGGCAGTGTTTCTCATAAGCTAGTTTGACAAAGTCTTTTGTATAGTGGTTATGGATTAAGGCACTGACAGATCTCAGTTATAGTATTTAGCAGAAAAAGGAAGGCTCAATGTGTGTCCTTCACCTCTCTCTCTCTCTCTCTCTCTCTCTCTCTCTCTCTCTCTCTCTCTCTCTCTCTCTCTCTCTCTCTCTCTCTCTCTCTGAGCATCAGTCTCTCTATTGATCTATTTCTTATCATGTCACATCCCTTAGGTAAATCATAAAGATTAATGACAGCATTCTACATCTGTTTTCTTGGTAAATCATAATAAATGACAGCATTTTTTTTTCATTATTTTTCATGGATTTTGATTTGGATACTTTGGCCCCCCCCCCACAATATTTTTCTTGCAGCCAGCCCTGGATTGGAGGGGCCAACCTTTCTTTGAGAGGTGAGGGAGCAGTTCAGTCTCCATGCCTCAAGCCAGCTCTGGATTGGAGGGGACAACCTTTCTTTGAGAGGTGAGGGAGCAGTTAGTCTCCATGCCTCAAGCCAGCCCTGGATTGGAGGGGACAACCTTTCTTTGAGAGGTGAGTGAGCAGTTCAGTCTCCATGACTCTGAACTTTTTGAACCCAGCCTTCCGGAGTCGGCTAGTGCATTTACCCACCCAGCCCCCTCTCTTTGTTTGTCTTGTTAGTTGTAGTTGTTGTGTTACCCTAGGGCGGAATCCACAGCTGCCACAAGTTTAACAGCTGAGCATGAAGTAAAACAATACAGTATCAATGACAACAGCGGGATATTGTGATAGCAAAGGCACTAGATACATTCTGGAGGAGTCCCCTCAGCCTTACCTACCAGAGGGCTGCTTCAACATGAATCAGCCGTGTCTCGCTGTCATTAAAATCCGTTATATATTCATGCTTCATCAACGTCACCAAAGGATTAATCACAGACACGGCCTGCCTGAGAGAATGGTTTTT
This sequence comes from Huso huso, assembly GCA_036884735.1. Lineage (NCBI taxonomy): Eukaryota > Metazoa > Chordata > Actinopteri > Acipenseriformes > Acipenseridae > Huso > Huso huso. The sequence continues at coordinate 22,321 of JAHFZB010000154.1, forward strand.
TAGTTTAAATTACTAAGCAGCTAAACCAATGTACAGCGATGGCCAAAAGTTGTCCATCGCCCTATAGAATTAACTCATTTAGCTTCATGAAGTTGAAAGAAAACTGCTGAATAATGTTACGTTAACATATACATTTACATACCGCTTTGTAGTTTTCCATATACTTAACGAAAAAGTGGGAGAAATTGAAAAATGTGACATTTCCAAATCTAACATGAAATACTGTACTACTATTATGGCTTCCGGTAGACTTTTGCGATCTCATTTTGTAGTTTCTTTGCTTACATGCTGTTAATTAAAATATTAAGACATGGTATCGAATTGAATTAATATTAGCGCTGCGTTTCTGTTTAAGAAGGATGTTACCATGTTAAAAATACCAACTTCTATAAAATGTAATCGGGCAGAACCACCATTGTGGAAGGAAGGATATTTTCAGCTCTGACTAAACATGAGGATGTTGCATCTTAAATACATGAAGAGGTGGGAGGACTTGACGAATGTACAGCAAACAAACAAACCAGTCTAGCAAGCAGTCAACACACGCAGGGTTTTATTTGGTGTAACAATGGAACATGATTTAAGGACACGGTAACTTTAAATAAATATTGGGTGTATATAAAGAAAAAGTAACTGAATATTCTTAGCATAAACTTTTCTTTTTACGTCGAGGCCACCCTAAAAACTATTATTGACAATGGGAGTTAAATAGCTGTCACCTCCTCCTCAATTAACATTTCAAACATACTGGCAGTGAACTCAGTTGCAGAAGGCAGGGAGAGTTCTCACCAACCTGGAAATATTTTCTTCCGTGCTGAATTGCCAGGCCTGGGCCCATTGTAGCCTGTACTTAAATAAGAAACTTGGCCCTGGAGTTGGTCAGCTTATTTACAGAAACACCTTCACAGTCCACTCTGAATTTGCCACCCCGTCTCCTGTACAGACTGTGAAATAACTAAAGAGTTCTGGGTTGGTTCCTGCAGTGGGTTGGAAATTGGAGTGTAGAACGATGCTGTACTATAAAGATGTAGTATCTACGGCTTTAAATGCACTCATCTGATCAGACAACTCAACTGCCATCCCAACGGCGTAACTCTTTTAGAAACATCTGGAAGGAAGAGAAAAACGTGCAGATGTGCATGTTGTGGCCGTAGTTAGCCTATACATACAGGTCTTCTATTTCTATCTATGTATTTGTTTTTAACACATCATCAGACTTCCACATCAAAGAGAAGGGGCAGCGCCTGTTTATTCACCAGCCCTGCTATCTCCAATAGTCCCTGATTAGTTAGTATGAGGAATGCGGGGTTCTAATTGGGCTACGATACCAGATTAGATAGAGAAGGCTCTTTAAGGCAAGACTGGCTCCTGGGAGGGAAGTCAGGGGAACGGGCGGGTGACAGTCGTTGTGGGCCTTCCCAGCTCTGCCTTCCTATGGGACTCGACCTACAAATCAAACAGCAGGCTTGGGGGCCAGAGCTGCAATTAGGCCTCTTCCTATTGAACAAACAGCAGCTGTGCTTGTGAGAATGCCAGTTAATGTGGCTTTTACTTTTTCATATCATATTTAAAATACTGCTCTGGAACGAACATAGGGAGTTCTATAAGGAGACTTTTATTTAGATTTGCCTTATGTGTTTGAACTTATAGATGGAAGACAGTGACAGACTAGTCTAGTATTTATGTCAGCTCACCCAAAGTATATTATTCAAATCCCAAACAAATGGTATTAAAGGATTAGGAACATTTAAAAAAAGGAAAGGTAACAACCATTCAAATCTATTTGAAAGGAGGCATAACTACAGTGTACAAAAATGAAAACAATGAAAACATTTTTTGGATGTACACAAAAGGTTCAAATGATAAGAAAATCATTTATTTCAGGACGTTTCGGACAAAAGCCCTTCTTCAGCTGTGTAGAAAAAAAAGTAAACTTGTTATTTTTCAAGAATTCTGCGGATGATGTCATGATGATGTCAGAATGCAATGCTCATTCCAAGAGGTATCTCTGTGCTTGTATATGAATCGCTGTTCGGAGCGCGTTCATGATCCCCAGTTCTGTAACCTTACCAGTTTGTTTTACCTTTCAGAAAGACAATCTTTTCCTTTGAGAGAAGGCCTAGACGATGTGGATCTTGATAGTGAATTGATCACCACTTTACTTTTTGTCTCTTGGATGTGCTGCTGCTGCCAAACTGCAGACACCAGCAACAAAGAGCTGTCAAACTGTCAGAAAAAACATCAGCCGGAGAAATGCCTGCCGCCCCTCTGCTAAAACACGCTCTCAAACTGTAACTAATGTCAACACCAAGAAACACAAGCAACTGGGGGGCTTTTATCAAACAATAAAAAAACAGCAACATCCGTTTGGAAGAAAAACACACCAAAAGTGGATGTTTGTTCGACAATTTCTTAGAAAAAAAAACTCTTTTAGGGTCTGGGTGGCACAAGATGTTAAGAAACCCTCGCACAAATGTATGTTTGTACCACTGTGATACCACAGTATGTCAAAATATGAACATGTTACCATTGCACTGTGGTACCATTCTCCTAACAGCATACCACTGTAGCTGCCCTTGTGCTATCCCTTAGTCCCTTGCTTTACCATTGTAGTGGCACTGCATTGTGATTGAAATAGTAACAAGCTTGCAGCAGCACAGCCAGTGAGTGAGTGAGTGAGTGGCAGTCAACAGCAGTCCTGCCTCGCTGCGTATCACCTGGCACACCTCTGAACAGCGTTCATGCATCAGCCCAATATGCTCCTTCACAAACACAGCACTCCCTTGTGGAGTCTGAATGAAGGATGAAATGCAGTAAAGCCTGAGCATGGAAATCCTGCAGGTTCAGTCATCCTGTTCAAACACTCAAACCCCATCGGGTTGAGAAAGAACAGCTGATCCCCTGTCAATTTTGCTCCACTTTGCTTTATTACAATACCCCATTGCTTCTGTAGTTTGGATTTGTTGTGCACATGAAATCAAACCACTGGAACTGAAAATCTTGCAAAATTGTCAAAATAGGCAAATTAGCGATTGCCTAATTTAATTAATGACTTTAATAGGCCACACATGCAATTAATTTAAAATAGTAAGACAAAAGAAACACATTGCCACAAATGATAAAATGCATGAGACTTTTTACAAGTTGTTTAAGATGCCTAATTAAAGCACAAAGTAGTCTAACATTTTCACACATGAGTGCCTATTATAACTGGTGATATTTCTGTATTACTGACTGAAAATTGAAATTCTGCAGGTAGGTATATAAAGGATATAAATGACAAATCCTGAGGTGTTCTAATGCATTTGCACACTGCTGTACATACTAAAGATCTTCAGCCCAAACGGGGGGATGATAATGCTAATAAGAAATTGGATTTTAAAGCACTTCTTTAACCTGCTGCGTCACCTAATTCTCAAGCCCTGTTTAATTGCGTCTCATTACAGCAGCCACTGCTCCCCTCAGTCCTGTCGATGGCATGCTCTAGGCCCTTTCGAGTGCTCATTTGGTTAAGTACACCAGTGACTGGGGAGTCAGTGTGTGAGCTGGGCTGGGTCCAGGCGTCCTGATCCCCACCCCACCGGCTTAGCGTGGATCCCTCGCCTCTGATAGCTGCTCTTGTGTCACAAATCCTGAGAAGAATGCCAATGATTTGGACAGTCTTTCCGCTCCAACACTACTTGAGTACCAAGGGATCAGAGCCCAGTAGCGGCTCCTGGCTCCTGTCCTGGTGTAAATGTGCAGCTACGACCCGCTCTTGTGATGCACTTTCTGTACAGCACTGTCACTTGAGGGACAGAAGTACATTACTGACTTTTTTAACTATTGCTGTATGTACTGGGGCTGACCCAAACTTACACCTGCAACATGTAGCACATACTTCTAAGTGCAGGTCTGTTGCGGTCACTTTTGATTTTTAGGGTCCTCATTCAAAAAATGGGGACCCTTATGTGCTGATCGTGTCTGTCCATCCATCCCTCTGTCTGTTTTTCTGTCTTACATAGTGATCATGATAACTTGATTTTGCACCAAACTGTTATCACACACTCCTAGCCTGGACGTTTCGGATTGTGTTTGGCTATAATCCAATAAATTCATATTTTTTATACAAATAATTTTAACCATTCAGGTAGTGTGATTATGACCCTCTGGATGTGCACTGCTTTCAATACCATTCAGAGGTATAGAACCTGTCACTGACATCTTTTTTGTAGCATGACCCTTGTGCAGTTATCATATCTTTTCCCCAGGCTGTTTCTATGTTTCTCAACCAGATGGAGCTGCTGATTCAGCCCTCCTTCCAGCAGCCTCTTCCCCCACATATCTGCAGCTGAATGACTGCTCCCAGCCTGCTGCTCCTCTCTCAGACCCAGCCAGCAGCAGCACTGTCAGCAGCCGGGCGCGAGGCGAACCAGTCAGAGAGATTCAAAACAATCAGAGCCTTCTATCAGCCTGCAGGTAATTACACAGCTGTGACTGTCCCTGACGGGAGGGAGTCAAGACTGTCCTGGAAAAACGAAAGGTGTACGTTTTCACAGATTTTGTGAAGCCAGCAGACACTGCTGCTGTGTTTAAACTGCTGACTCTCGCGACGAGGCACCAAATTCCACAGGACGGGGAAATGAGGGCGAGAGGGAGCGAGCGTCTAAAACTCAGTGAAAACTAACCGCCACCATATAAGCCCTGCACTTTCCTCCATACACTGAACACTATATACTGCACACCTGCCTGTAGGGTACCACTGGAATCCAGTACGGGAGTGATTCAATGTGACGTTGTTTAAATTGTTCTGGATGTCCGTTCCTCTGCGACCACCATCTTTAACTCCTTCAGGAAGCTGAATGGATGGAAATCATTACTAAATGACCCACAGAGTCATTGCTTTTGAGACTTCTCCTGAAACATCAATACTTTGGGCAGTCTTGGCAATGGAAGCACCAGCCAACAGAGCGTCTATTTTCGGCCCTCAATCAGTCAGTCACGTCTTGCCTGTTGTGACTGAATGAGATGCAACATCTTTTAAATATGTCATATTTGCATAACAAGTTATTCAGTCCTGTAAGTGTTCTGTGTGTTATTTCTTATTGCTGTATTTCATACATCCATTAGGGGGCAGAGTGTTAAAGGGGGCAGGTTCATGGTTACACCCTGGTGTACCAGCTGAACTTAGAGGGTTTGAGAGCTGTACTGCGGCCACAAGGGGTGCTTTAAACTTTTTAAAAAGCCACCCGGATGTGATGACTGGAACAGAAAATGACACAACGTGAATCTAAACAAGGATTTTTTCAGAGCGATAGTTCATTCCCATTGCTGTTTAGGCATCTTCAAATAGTTTCTGTGGTGAGCAGTTCATTCAGGCTCCATTGAATTTAACAGCCTTGTACAGTTTGTTCTCAATCAATAAAACCATGGCGGATTTAAAAAGCTAAATATAGAAACAGCCATCATCGGTATTCTGAATAATACAATCCAGCGCAAGGACTTCCATTTATCTTATTGTTCAAATGAATTGCCCCACTGCCCTGGCGATCAATGCTGTACGTTGCAGAAGTAAATGCATTATCATCAACCCAATGTTTTTTTTCTTCTATTTTTTATGTGCTGTAAAACTGTGGACCGTCAATGAACCTCTGTTGAAAAGAGGCATTCACTCGCATCTCTGTCTTGCTGAACAAGGCTGCGTTTCACACTGAGGTTTCACTAAAGGAACTGTCTCGTAAAAAATGAACCCAGTTCGTTTTATTGGGCAGGAAAATGTAGCCTGTGCTGTTTCTACAGTGCTTTGTTTGTGGGGAGTTATTCCAGTGCTATTTGGCACGGTTAAGAAAATATTCAATTACGCCACTATGTGCTGCAGTACCGTCACACTCCTCCTATAAGCAAACTGTCAATGTTGACAATAGTTCAGTTACAGGAGTGGTAACCAACCCCTCTCATATTGACTTTATAATCACTGGTCCCACTTTTGTTTTATGATTTTTTTTTTGGTCTAGACTTGTGCAGTTGTCCACAAGATAAGATGTGCTGGAATGTTGGCAAATACTTCACTGTGATTGGTCGATTTCTGATATGTGACTTATACTTATGAATACTAAATCTCAAGGGGTCCTACCTGTCTGCAACAAGCCGGCACCGCTGTCGCTGACTCCGAAATGTTGCTGGATGTCAAGCAGCACACCTGAGGGAAGAAATGAGACAGTCAAAATATATACAGTGCAAAAGAAGGAAACCAAAGTGACAGTGTGCGTGCTAAAGAAACCATCTGTATGTTAAATCTGCCCTCAGACATTCTGCTGTCACTCTAAGCGTTGTTTCCAGCAACGTGCAATGGATTTGGATAAATATTGCCCAGACTTCCTAATACAGTATGTCTGCTACAGAAATGGTACAGTGATACTGCAAGAGATAACCGGTGCGTGTTTTGGGTTAATACCATGTATTTATTTTAGATTTATTTGAACAGGACTCTAATTGAATCCAATTCGATTTAGTATTGCGCTCTGTGCTGACCTTTACATAGCTGAGTTATTGCTGGCATTACTGCCTAGTCTGTAGATTGCACTGCAGTCTCTGTGATGCTTCAGTACATTATTCCATGTTGAAACTGGCAGAGTGTAGCAGCACTTCTGTGAGCGCACTGTAATTACAGATCTCCATCCCGGGATTCAAAGCCAGCGGAATGAAACGCTGTCTGCTTTGTAGAATAAAAATACTTTTTAAATTATGTAGCGCTTCTCCCTTTTCCAGTTTATAAATAAAGAATCTATTTTTACTTCTAGAGAGTTAACAGCTTCCATGGAATTGCTTATTTGTTTTTCAGATGCTGCTTATTTCTCTCAGGTTCAGAGAAAAGCAGCTGGATCAGGCTATGTAGGTTTATTTCCAATGCAAATCTAGTGCTTGGGTGTGGCTGATCAAATGCAGCAGAACTACTTAAATGCAGCTTCCTCATTCCTAGGAGCGGAGTCATTATGTGAATTCCTGTCTGAGAAGTTTTCATAATCAGCACAGTCAAGGGAAGGGATGGCATTACATTACTGTACTGGGGTTTGACAACCAAATTGCAACAACTACGTGAATCTGTGATGTGTTTAAATTGTTCTGGGATTTTGGAGACTAGTCTAGAAGCACCTGCCAACCAAGTGCCAATTGCCAGGCTTCTTTAAAAGTACTGTCTTGCCTATCATGACTGAAACAGACGTAAAATGGAAATGCATACATATTACAAAATGCATATCAGGGATTTAATTAGCATATTAAAGTAATCAGTAACATGAGCCTCTTCACACACAAGTGTGTGCAACATATGTCAGGTGTTTCTCATTTATTTTGACCATTTTGTAGTTACAGAAAAACCCTACATTGTATGATTTCTAAGAGAAAATCTCATTTTCAATGTAATATAAAGACGTCATATGTGTTTTTATAAGGTTCTGTGAAGGTGGTGATTTGACTGGTCAGGGTCATTTTGTGGATTTATAATGTCAAAGGAATCTGCTGCTGCTGCTGGAAAAGAAAATACACGGCACAGGAAATCTGAAGGTAAAGCCAAGTGAAGCTTGTGTTGGTGTGCAATCCTCTGTGCAAGTCGCTGATCGGGGCATTGACCAGGGCAGCTCTACAGAATGCAGTTCTAATGCCCTGTTGGTAGACCTGGACCCAGAACGATGGAGTGCCCCATTTCTTTATATATTAAGGAACGTTTTTCTTGTATAGCATATTATTGTCAAGGAAAGGTGAAGCACTTATCCGATTGTGATAAAACATGAGAAAATATCTGTGGCTATAGAGAGGTACCTGCCTGTCTGTCACACTTAGACTGAATGTGACTGTGGGACTCTGCAGCTTCTAAACCTGAGATTTACATTTTGAGCTTAAAGGATTCCTCATCTTTAAACATAAGCGGCAGCTATTTAGATTTTAACACCATGTGCTTACTAATATCAAATACATGCTTTATAATCTCAAATAGCATGTAGAAAAGCTCAAAAACCCTGTTGACAACCCATGCTTTGACAAGTCATGATTTGATGTGTAGCTCAGGTGAATTAGGTATACCGTCTCCTGCTATGCGATTTTAGTATTTGCATAGCAACTGTTTTCTGCAGTGTGTTTGATACAAGGTGCATGCAAGCTTAGCTTAAAGTACACCAGCAATAAATGTGTTCACAAAATACAGTTCTATTGCAGCCTTCTTGAATCTATCTTTTTGAGTTCTCTATAGGCAACTGGATTTCTTTGGGGGATGTAAATACATTGGTCAGCTTTCCTTCTGATAAAGTAAGATGCAGGGGCTCAGCTATGTATATGTGGTAAACAGGCAAGCAAGAATTATAGTAAAACGGAGTTGTGAGGACACTTTAAATAACAGGCAATTGATAATGGTTTTTATTTTGAATCACCCAGCCAAGTCTCAATAATTTTTTTTTTTTTTTCACCATATGCTTTTCAAGTGAGTCCTTAATTTTCAATGGAAAACCAAAATGAAATGTTGAAAAGACTTAATCACATGGTATACTTTCCAGCCTTTAAAAAAAAAAAAAAACGTTGCTCTTTCATTTGCTGTTGTATGATTTTTGTTCTATATTTTTTGACTTGACATTGCAGCTGCACCATATGAACACATACCAATTACACTGCAAATGGATTGGGATTAAATATGAATTATGGTGGCACTGGCCTTTTATGATTGTGCGTTTCACAATATGAATTAATTACTTGCAAAACTGCTAAATCCGTTCGAGACAATAATGAACAGATGCTTGCTGAGGAAGGCTTGAGCTAAAATTCTTGTCCTAAGTTTGTGATGGTGTACGAATGGAAAGGGAAGGCCGCTCCCTCCCTGTCTTTGCTGCAGTGCTGTAATTATTAATCAAGCAGGTCTACAGGCTTCAGACTGACTGGAATAATGACAAGCGGGATTCCTGGACTGTCCTGCTGGGAGGGGACCCCAAGCCAGATGGCACAGCGCCTCTCCCGTGGCAGCACCAGGCACCTGCCAACGTTATCCCAGACAGTCGCCCGCCTCCAAAAGGGGCACTTACAGCTAGCGCATCCCTGGGCACAGCACTGAGGGATCGGCACCTGCCTCTCCTGTGTCCTTCTGACCCTCCACCCAGAAGAACATTAATATTACAGATCACGCTTCCCTGGGCTCAGCACTGAGGCACCTGCCTTACTCTCCTGTCCCTCTGAACATCCTGAAGAACATTAATATTTTACACAGCTTGCTTCAACGTAGACAGATTAGCCAAACTGAAGCTAATTCAAGCGAAATTCTTGTCAGTCTGCCGCAGTGCAATTATATGCATGGCTGCTTCTGGGGTGATAATGAATGTATTCTTTCAAAAAGAAAATAATAATAATAATAATAATAATAATAATAATAATAATAATAATAATAATGATCGACAGTTTTATTCAAAAAGGCGATAAAGATATATTTTTATGTGATCAAACCTGACGTTGGACTGCCTGATCTAGGACTACCTAATGTTATTTTAGGGAAGGTAGTCCAAGATTAGTGGTAATCAGGGTCTGTAAAAGCAGCCGATTTAATGTATCTGTGCTAAAATTAGACAAAGATTTTGACGTGTTTGGATACTGTAAACAACCTGGACAGTCAACAAAATCTTTGTTCTGATAATACTTCAATTATAGTTAAACTATTAGATCTGTACTTGTATCGTCTTCATCATCAGGATCAGAAAATGTGACAGCCAACAAGGCCTGCTCTTTGATAATAATATCCACAGGAAACTATTTAAGCATGTACTAAACCGGCACCAAAGAATTTGAGATGAAGTTGAACAGAAAAAGTTAAACACTGCATGCTCTCCTGCTTCTTCTCGTACGTTGCATTCTAAGACTGAGGTCTCTCCTAATATGACAGGTTGCCCTTCGCTGTGGTCTTTCTCTCTCTCTCTCTCAGTATCTGGCAGGCTGTCTCAGTGTTACTGACCTTGCAGGCTTCAGAGCTGGGCACTGCAGTACAAGATGCTGTACTATTTGTATATATATATATCTATCCTCTTTCTTTTAGCATGCTGTGCTGAAACCCAGTTCATCTACACTTAATTAAATCTCTAAAGCACAGCGAGGTGTCATAGCAAGGGCCATTCTGTAATTTGATATTGGATTTACAAATCCTTATATTAGTTTTTGCATATTCATTTTTTGGAGTTAATCCCTGCTAGCTCGTGACTCTGCGGTTTTCTCTATAGCTATGGCCAAAAGTTTAGCATCACCTAGAAGTTTGCTCCTCCAGTTAATTTTAATGCAACTCAAAATATTAAAACAGTATACAGACGTGCTCAAATTTGTTGGTACCCTTACAGCTCATTGAAATAATGCTTCATTCCTCCTGAAAAGTGATGAAATTAAAAGCTATTTTATCATGTATACTTGCATGCCTTTGGTATGTCATAGAATCAAAAAGCAAAGAAGCTGTGAAAAGAGATGAACAAATTGCTTATTCTACAAAGATATTCTAAAATGGCCTGGACACATTTGTTGGTACCCTTAGAAAAGATAATAAATAATTGGATTATAGTGATATTTCAAACTAATCAGTTTCTTTAATTAGTATCACACATGTCTCCAATCTTGTAATCAGTCATTCATCTTATTTAAATGGAGAAAAGTAGTCACTGTGCTGTTTGGTATCATTGTGCACCACACTGAACATGGACCAGAGAAAGCAAAGGAGAGAGCTGTCTGAAGAGATCAGAAAGAAAATAATAGACAAGCATGGAAGGTAAAGGCTACAAGACCATCTCCAAGCAGTTTGATGATCCTGTGACAACAGTTGCAAATATTATTAAAGTTTAAGGTCCATGGAACTGTAGAACCTCCCTGATGGTATTGCATGATGGAAAATCTGCCCCCAGAGTGAACAGAAGGATAGTGCGAATGGTGAAAAAGAACCAAGGATAATTTGCCAAAGAGATACAAGCCCCAAGGTGACGTCAGTTTCTGATTGCACCATCCTTCACTTTTTTGAGCAGAGTGGGCTCCATGGAAGAAGACCCAGGAGGACTCCACTTTTGAAACAAAAACATAAAAAGCCAGACTGGAATTTGCTAAAATGCATATTGACAAGCCACAATCCTTCTGGGAGAATGTCCTTTGGACAGATGAGTCAAAACTGGAGCTTTTTTTGGCAAGTCACATCAGCTCTATGTTCACAGACGAAAAAAATGGACTTTCAAAGAAAAGAACACCATACCTACAGTGAAACATGGAGGAGGCTCGGTTTTATGTTTTGGGGCTGCTTTGCTGCGCCTGGCACAGGGTGCCTTGAATCTGTGCAGGGCACAATGAAATCTCAAGACTATCAAGGCATTCTGGGGCGAAACGTACTGCCCAGTGTCAGAAAGCTCTGTCTCAGTCGCAGGTCATGGGTCCTCCAACAGGATAATGACCCAAAACACACAGCTGAAAAGCACCCAAGAATGGATAAGAACAAAACATTTGACTATTTTGAAGTGGCCTTCTATGAGTCCTGATCTGAATCCTATCGAACATCTATGGAAAGAGCTGAAACTTGCAGTCTGGAGAAGGCACCCATCAAACCTGAGACAGCTGGAGCAGTTTGCCCAGCTTTTTATTGGGCCAAACTACCTGTTAACAGGTGCAGAAATCTCATTGAGAGCTACAGAAAACGTTTGATTGCAGTGATTGCCTCTAAAGGTTGTGCAACAAAATATTAGGTTAGCGGTCCCATCATTTTTGTCCATGCCATTTTCATTTGTTTTATTATTTACAATATTATGTTGAATAAAAAATCAAAAGCAAAGTCTGATTTCTATTAAATATGGAATAAACAATGGTGGATGCCAATTACTTTTGTCAGTTTCAAGTTATTTCTAGAAAAATTACTTTGCATTTTTTTTTTGTGGAGGTACCAACAAATTTGAGTACTGTACTGTATATATATATATATATATATATATATATATATATATATATATATATATATATATATATAGTCTATGTACATAATCTGTGGAAAGTATTGATAGTTTGTAGTGGGTGTAATTACCCTTAGGCTAGGTTTTAAACAGTTAAAAGCTTATTTACAGGATGCTTTGCCCACAGACATTTTTTGATGTCCTTGCATTGCTGTGCTGTTCCCTCCCAAAGCCCCACCCTAGCTTGGAAGAGGCCCTTCCTGTATAGCACGGCACTTTGGCTGCAGCCTGCAAAGGGTTAACCACAAGAATGTGCTGGTTTCAGGAAGCTTTCCCAGGCTTTCTGGAGTTATCTGTGAGAGAATGGCACGTTCCTTCCAGTCTCCAGTCTCGCACTTTGTGATGACGTTGTAGTGGCACTACAATGGCAGAGGGTCTGAACTAAGAGGCAAGGGTGCTGTAGGGCAGTGCTATGAGACAATGGTCTTTCTCAGCAACCTATGCAGAATCCGCCCGTTTCTCACCAACTACTCCACCCAGCTCCTAGTTCAGGCCCTGGTACTGTCCCGCCTTGACTACTGCAACTCCCTTCTGGCCGGCCTCCCTGCTATCCGTCCGCTTCAGCTCATCCAAAACTCTGCTTCTAGTCCTGTCTTTTCCCTTCCTCGTTTCTCCCATGCTACACCGCTGCTCCGCTCCCTCCACTGGCTCCCTATCGCTGCTCGCATCAAAAATCTTGTACTCGCCTATCGCTGCTTCGACCTTTCTGCTCCCTCCTATCTTCAGACTATTATTTCTCCCTACACCCCCTCTTGCCTCCTCCGCTCCTCCATCACCGGAAGATTAGCTGCCCCCCCCCCCCCTCCGCTCCCCCGCTTCCAGATCCCGCTCCTTCTCCACCCTTGCCCCTCATGGATATCAGGACTGCTCAGTCCCTGACCACCTTCCGCTGCCTCCTCAAGACACACCTGTTCAGACAGCATCTGTGAACCTCACAACTCTCGACTATACTGGACTATATGGCACCCAACTGTACCAGTACCTGCATCAGCTTGTACCTGCACTGAACTGCTCCATACCTTGCCATATTCTACTAATGCTCCTAACTATAACTGTATCTTGTATTTGATTTTACTCTTATAGGTAACCGTTATTCACGTTTTTTGTAATTGCTTTTATTTGAAATCATTCTCATCCGTTTATCGTACTTACTACGTTCTCTTAATGGAATTTACTCTTATAAGCAAATATTTTTACCATGTTTAACTGCTCTTAGTCGAATTCGCTCTTAAATGTAATTATTTAGTTATTTGCTACTGATTTTACTGTACTTTATAGCTGCTCTTATCTGTAATGTGATATTCTGTAATGTGATACTTTGATATTTTGTAACAACTGTAAGTCACCCTGGATAAGGACGTCTGCTAATAAATAAATAAATAAATAAATAAATAAATAATAATAATAATAATAATAATAATAATAATAATAATAATAATAATAATGGATAGGGTTTTCTGTTTTCACATTCCAGTGAACTCATAATACATACTGGTATTCTATTGCATTGCTACTGTATCAAATCCATACCAGACAGTGTGCTCCTGCATCAGAACCACTCTGCAATACATCTGTTCCACAATCCACTGAGCTCTCATTGCTGAAACCTAGAGCTGACGTTACGTTATGAGAGACAGCTTCCCTGTAAACAGCCTGTTTATAACTAAAATAAACAACAAGGATCAAAGATGTACACCAGCCAAGGCTTGAACATGTTTTATGATCATAGCAGTAAGAACACTGTCTCCTTCGATTACAACAGCCATGTGTAACCCAGCGATTATGTGTGTGTGTGCGCCCTGTTTAAATTCACCACTTCTAGAATTAATAAAGACTATTTTCAGCACTACTGTAAGATTCTGACCCTGATTACACTACTGGAGAATGTAGCAAAGACTTCTAGTTGAAACATTTCCTCATGACATATCATAATATATGACCATTGAGTGTTGTATAATTATGTATGAACTACAAAAGAATTGATTATGCAGACACCAAGAAATGGTATTTTGAGGACACTGGACGAGATTGTGGTGGGAAGCTGTTGCTTTAATGAAAGATGCAGCCCAGCGAGCCAGCTCCCCCCCTCTCTCAGACCCCTACTGATCTCTTGTAGGTCTTGCGAGGGCTGCTTCAGACAGCTATCACTCACATTGTCCAGGGGGAGTCTCAGCTCTGCTCCTCCAAACCCCCGCTCTCTGTCCCTGTGCATGCTACACAACATGCTGTATGATGGAGGCAGAAACAAAATTGGTAAAGCTTCACTAGCTATCTAATTGATATGCAGTGATTCATGCCCTGTACTGAAGATCATAAACTGTTATTAAGAATCTTAATGTTTTAACATTTTACAAATATTAGTTAAAACAGGAAACGACCGATACAAGTCTCAACTCAACATACAAATGGAATATGAACCCACAATTCTAACAGTCGCCCTATTGCACACCTCTTGACAGTATGGAACTGAACTATGTATGCATGCCACACAGAATAATCAGTTGACTATATCGAATGTGGAGGGAGGGTTTTGTAGAATTGGAGTTTCCACCTACAGACTGCCATTCGCAGTAGAACGGTGCAGCTGGGAACGTCAATGGTGGAACCGTTATGGAACGGTGTGTGTCTTTGGCTGATTGCATTTGTTTATCATGTGTTTATATCAATGCTGCTGTCATTCTCAGGTGGCCTGGAAAAGGAAAAGATGATTTTGAATGTGATTACAGATCAAACCGTACCCAGACTGATCTGCATCTTCCTGCTTAAGTTTAAACTGGTGCATTAAAATGAAGTCCTGAAGTCAGTAGTGTGCACTGAAAAACACAGAATAATTGCATAATAATGGGAGAGATTAACAACCTGAAGTGTGCTTTTATGAAATAAAAAATACATATTTAATACGTTTTTTTTAATCAGATTCCTGTGCCCTACTTCCATCTCTCCTATTTTTCAACTACTTTTACTTTTTTTTTTTAATCCTAATTAGCTGGTGAAAAATAATTAGCTGCCGAGCGCCGCCCAGGGGGAGGGAGGGCTACATCGGCCAGGGTGTCCTCGGCTCACTGCGCACCAGCTACCCCTGTGGTCTGGCCGGGCACCTGCGGGCTTGCCTGTAAGCTACCCAGAGCTCTGGGTGGCTGCATGGTGAGTCTGCAGTGTGTAAAGAAGCGTACAGCTGACAGCACACGCTTCAGAGGACACCGTGTGTTCGTCTTAGCCCCTCCCGAGTCAGCGCAGGGGTGGTAGCGGTGGGCTGAGCCTAAAAATAATTTGATATTACTAAATTGGGGAGAAAACAATAAAAAATAATTGGCGACCACTAAATTAAAAAAAAAGTGTAATCGTGCAGATCTGTCAGCCGCTGCAGGAATCTGCCCAGTTCAATAAACTTCTATATGAGTTGAACTGGAGCTGCTTTCCAAAAAGGGCAACAGCTCCTAACTCCAGTCCTTTGAGTCCACTTTTCAGATATTTACTTTATTGCTTTCCAGTGCACATGAAATAAGTATATCAGTAACGTACATACAGCATGCTCACCACAGCTGGAAATACATGATTAGAGCTGTCGGTGTCATGGAAATGCAGCACCATCACCCACAGCATGTAGATAAAAAGCAAGTCAGATGAATGGACAGGTGTCTTCAAATGTCCCGATACTCTCATTAACTTGTGTTGAAGAATGTCCTTACGAGGTTTCACAGCTGGATAACCGTTTCTCTGGATATGTCAAAACTGAATTGTGTAATATCTGTTTATATGGTCATATACCCCCACATTATTATACAGACAATAACTCGCGCTACAGAATGTCCTTACCAAGTTCCACCACAATATGATAAGCGGTTCTGTAGGCATATGCAAAAAAAGATACAAACACCTTCATTGAGGATATAGATATGGTGGAAATAGACAGAACTGAATGCACAAAACCAGAACTGAATGTTTCTCACAAAACCAGGGTTGGAGGGCTGCTACAGTGAAAATGCTGTGCCTGCCCTCACTAGCAGGTGAAGAAACAGCAGAGGATACCCTTTCTGAATAGTCAACAACCCTGATTTATTTATTTATTTATTTATTTATTTATTTATTTAGCAGACGCTTTATTCCAGAACATCAGCCCTCATGTATTTGTTATACTGCCTCTTCAAGATAATAGGCTCTTTTCAAACACTTCAGTGGCAATGCAATGTAAAGGCTGTTGGTGGAATATAACCACAGTGGTAACATTTTAACACAGCTGTATTAACCAATACCCACTGGTCATCTATTGCAGCACTTTTGGTGCCAGTGCCAGTAATAAGTGTTGTGTTAATGGTGCTGTTTAGAATGCCATTAGAATGGGCTTGTTTTAAAAGGGTGAGACTGCATGTACTGGTATTGCAGTGTTACTGGGATAGTCGCTCTGCCAACACAAAGTACAGGACTTTGAAAGCTTCCAATGCAAAAATAACCCAATAAAAACTTCAGGTATACAATGATCATGATTTGGAATTTGTGGTTGCACAATGCTTTCTAAAAGGGCTAGCAAGTGCAAGTTTAAAACTGAAAACAGGTGGATGAAACTATAGGGATATTGGATAAGAGAATGCTTATCTCTTTTCATGTACAGGGCTCTTATTCTTCTTGGTACATCAATACTCATCCAACCACATCTTCTTTTCTTAGGAAATGCATGATGGCATCAGAATAGCACACAGGCTCTCTATGTGACAGGTGAAGGGTTTGTTCGACAAGTTT
This sequence comes from Huso huso, assembly GCA_036884735.1. Classification (NCBI taxonomy): domain Eukaryota; kingdom Metazoa; phylum Chordata; class Actinopteri; order Acipenseriformes; family Acipenseridae; genus Huso; species Huso huso. The sequence continues at coordinate 39,030 of JAHFZB010000154.1, forward strand.
TACCGGTCGTGTTGAGCATATTTTACTATTGATTTATTTCTCGGCTCGTCTTTGTGAGAGGATTATTTGTAAACATTGCTGCTTGGCTGCTGGTAACTTGGTTTTCTGCTGTTAAGGTGCAGTGTCCCACAATCATAATTGTATACTGAAATAGGGGGCTGGGCTGTGTTTCTACATTCTCTCACAGTTAAGTCTTCTTCGTATGTTTTTTTTTCATCTGAAGACCTGACAGTCACTAACTAACTAACTGACAGCTAACTGCTAAGGTGCTGAATGCCTTTTAGTGGAATTATATTCAATCCCTTTAAGGAAAATACATATTCATGCAACAAACAAATGTGGATCATTTTTAATGTCTTTTATTTTGATATGATTGATCAGTTTATTGCTAAATGTTAATTGAATTGGCAGATTGCCTAAGATGTTGTTATATTTTGCACAGATTCATTAAAAGAAATATATGATTAAGTCAGCTTACATCAGGTCAGCTTACATCAGAAAGTATATATATATATATATATATATACACACACACACCCATAGCTGCTGTGTCCCACGATTACGTTTTACACTTAAACAGAATTCCTCGGGGTCTGTTTACGACATTCTGTGACCTGCTGTGCCCCTTGCAGATGCCTGGCAGTCCAGTTTGTTTACAAGTACATTCCTCAAAGTAGTTTCAGCAGGGGAACAGGAAGCCCCACCCCCATGGAAACCTGCCTGTCACTAAATCATTCTGTGATCCGAACAAGACAGGCTCTGGTTCCTCTTTGCAGCAGCAGGATCTGGGTTATAAGGAAAGAGTGACATACATACAGGCACCTCAACTCTAAGCTTCACAGATTATTCAGTCTACTATGTGGCAAGCTTAGCTGATGAGAGATGTCTGAAATGTTCTGAATTCATTTTGTGTATTAATTTAATTTTCCAAAAACCCTGTATCTATACTAGTGCTGGGACAGACATGATTT